>BDMV01000006.1:19774977-19978802 GCA_008326285.1 Oryza officinalis
AAATTTATTCTCCGTTTTGCTCTCAAATTTGAATAAATATTACTCTTTTTTGAGAAATTTCTTCACCATAAAACACTATAAATCAAGCACTACCTTCACCATTTTTTTTGATTTTTTTCTTTTTTTTTAAATTTTTGAATTTGGACGAATTTTATTAAACCGTACCGCGCGGTACGGGTTACCGTACCCCCGCGGTACGGGCGGTAACCGCGGTAACCGCGCGGTTACCGGCGGTTTTAGTAACCCTGGATGTAGGTAACTTAGTAGATCTGTAGTATTTGTAGTTATTAGGTTTGTAGTTTTAAATGTTGTTGAGTAACATTGCAATAGAATATATAAAAATTTAGGTACGTTGCAAAGAAGATATTACACTGTAGTCGTTTATTATGTAAAATAATGGCCTAGTAATTAACTTTACAGATATGTCCAGTAAACTTATATTTCAACTATACCATGGTCAAGGAAACGTCCGTTATGGGCCAACTGGGGTAGATCTGTCAGAATTTATTGTAACAGCAAGGGGAATTGATAGGCCAGCCGAGAGGAGTGTACCTTCTATAAAAAAATGGTTGATGCGGGGCTTGGGAGTTGATCCACAGACTAGTGACATTACAATCTATGTTGTAGTAAGTCGGGCAACAGAGGGTTTTTATTGGGAACTAATGCCGGTTCAAAACTCTGGGATGTGGAGATGGTATGTGGAGAATGCATTGCAACGTGGGTGGCCTCTAGCTATGGTTCCGTATGTTCATCCGAAGGATCCAAGTGTACAGATGAACATGGATGATGGCGAGGGGCCAAGTGCAGAAGTGAATGAGATTGAAGTGGATCAGGTCAACGCACCAGAGGAAGATGGAGTAGCTCCAGTAGTAGCTCCAGTAGGCATGCAACCTGGTGGAGTGGCTGACGAGGGGGAGACTGTGGGTGCCATTGTGGACGAAATGGAAAAAGAGGATCGTGACAACGAGCGTGTCGAGGAAGATGATTCGTCAGATGATGACGAGAACAATATTAATCCAGCTGAATGGGCTAGTGATGATTTTTCTGGTTTGGTCATCTCTGAAGGGGAAAATGTGAGATGGGAGTACAAGGAAAACGAGATTATCGAGGGAGCGAGGTATGGTAATGGAGAAGACATGAAGGAGGCGGTGAAGCATTATGCAGTGTCACTTCATAGGGAGTTTTGGGTTGCCAAGTCTAACCGGACACAATATGAAGTTAGGTGTGTTAATGAAAAAGATGGGTGTCCGTGGAGAGTGCACGCCTATAAGGGGAAATGGAAGGACTACTGGACAGTGTCGGTCGTTACGAAACATACTTGTTATCTACCTGGTGTTCAAAAATACCACAGGAACATTACATGTGCATTTGTTGCATCTGAGATGTATGCGCATGTCGTGGACAATCTGGCATATGAACCGAAGTCAATAATCCGACATATCGAACAGACTTTCAAGTATACAATTAGCTATGCCAAGGCGTGGAGGGCCAAACAGAAAATAATAGAGATGAGATTTGGAACTTATGAAGCCTCATATGACAATTTGCCACGTCTGCTATCTGTTATCCAACAAAGAAACCCTGGGACCTCTTGTGCACTCAAGACATTCCCCTCAATTGAACATCCTGGCAAGACTGTGCTGCAAAGAGCGTTCTTAGCTCTACATGCATGCAAGATGGCATTCGTGCACTGTCGTCCAGTTCTTTGTATTGATGGCACATTTTTGACCGGGAAGTATCGGGGCCAGATACTAACGGCAATTGGGTAAAAAAAAAATCTAAAAACAAAAAAAATTCCTGTACTGGTCTGGCCTGGGCCTGAAGATTAGCACGACCGCTGATCTTAAGAACTGGAGTATATATATGGCCTATGGCCCAATAAAATATGGGACTGATACCAATTTCTTTAGGGTTCATTTTGTAAATTCAATGAAGCATCATACAGTATTAATTAATGGATCACGAAAATGTCCAACAGAAAATTCACTTGTATTAATTATTTCTGCATCAATGCATGGGACAATATTACATTGCGATATTACTGATAAAATTATATTAACTCCCATGCAGTTAACAACTTTCAAAACAGGCACAAAGAGCTTTGCCGCCCCATCTTAATTTGATCTACAATTTTTTAACAAATGTAGCAAGAAAACTCAATTAACTCTAAAGAAAACATGCAACACTCATACGTGATAAGTCTAAAAACGAGCTTACGCCGGTACATACATGCACCATGCCACCATTAGCAGGAGAATCGGATGGTATAGTATAGATTCCATGCATGGCCAGCCGTTGTGCAGAGAGGAGCAGTGAAGGAAGCTAATTACAGAATTAGCATACATGTTGTCGCCCTTGCAGAGGGCGGCAAGCCCTCGGCACACTGCGGCCCGTGCGCGCCGTCAAGACGCACACGGCGCCGTGTGCCACGTCGGCTTGCCGCCCTTTGAAAGGGCGGCAGGGTCTAGTTTTGCAAATTTTTTCGGCGCTATAATATTTCTGTAAATATTAAAAAAAAAAATCTAAAAACAAAAAAAACTCCGATAGCTCACCAACCGGAATCAAAACCGAACCCAAATTTGGAAACCCAACCCCGTAGGGCCCACTCTATTCCAGCCCAAGAACCACGAGTGCCCTGCACACACACACAGAAAAAGAAAAAAAAAACACAAGAGAATTTTCCTCCTCCCTTCCCCTCCCGTCGCCGAACGAACGCGGAAGGAAGAGGAGCTCGCCCGCTCGCCCGCCGGCTAGGGTTTCCCGCCCGCCGCCGTCGCCGTCGCCGCCGAGCAGCCAGCACCGGAGTGTTGGGAGGGGAGGCTCGACCGGCGCCGCCATGCCGCAGTCGGTGCTCGTCGACCGCGCGACGAGCGAGTCGCTCATCGGGCCCGACTGGTCCCTCAACCTCGAGATCTGTGACATCCTCAACCACGACCCCTCGTGAGCGACTCCTCCTCCCCTCCTCTCTTCAGTTTCGGCGTATAATTTTTGTTGAGCGGCGGCAGCGCGGCCCATTGCATGGGTGGTTCCCCGCGCCACGAATTTAGTGCTTGCTGGTCTAGGGGCGGAGCGCTGATCGACCCTTGCAGTCCTTTCTACTGTAGTTAGTTGTGGGAAATAATGGATTGGTAGTGGCTGCGATGTGTACTGGTTTTCGCTGCCGGAGAATTGAAAATTGAGGGTTTCAGGCAGAGATGGTGTGGATCGGTTCATCTGCAAGCAATGGAGGGATTTTTGGGCAAGTAATTGAGGGATTTTTTTTTGCAATGATGGGGAAAGTGGGAAAGTGAAGCGAGCAGCTTTCTACCCTCACTATTATAGGTTGTGTTTATTTAATGAGTTGGTCAACTTTCTGCTCTCGCGGTACCACTAGTATAGGTGATATTTGGGGTTCCATGGATGGTGGACTTACGGCGAATTTGCATCCTACCTTGCAAATATGACACTTTACAACCTTAAACAGGTCAAGTGGTCATTTGTCAACAAAAAATAAATTAAATTGCAGTGAGTCAGTCACTAACACTCTTAACAACCATGGTTAAATGAGAAGAAAAATGACAGTGAAATTTCAGTGGCTGTACAGTTTATGCTACATGTCAGAGCTTTATTGTTGTCTTATGATAATAGCTGGGAGAGGCTATTTAAGATTTTTGCAGACATGCCATTTGTTTCCTTTGCTGGCATAGATTTGGAACTTTTGACCTGCTGGTGAATCTTGCACTTAAGTTTATTCTTCAGGAACTAATACACAATGAGTAAACATGTTGATTTTCTCTCTAGAACCGTCAAAGGTGTTAGACGAATCAGGATGTTATCTGCTTCCATCTTTATCGTGCTTTTATTTTAGTTGGTCTGTTGCTCTTCTTTTTGTTAGATTGCTTCCTGATAACATACTTCGATTATTTCGTATGGTGTTTTCACTTCTAGTATATTTACTCATACTTCAATATCCACATAGCCAAGCCAAAGATGTAGTCAAGTCTATCAAGAAACGCATTGGGCACAAGAACTCAAAGATCCAGCTTCTCGCACTAACAGTAAGTGTCATTCTGTATATTTGGTTTTTCATTGAATAAACGTGAACCATCAATTGTCAATTTGCCATTGACATAGGATAGGAGCATTGTGCTGTTCCTGCACATAATGATAGCACCATTTGGTTTTAAAATTTTATCATTACATGGTATGATTTGATCTATTACATAATGATTATACACATTTCATCAATACGACATGGTTCTTGTATTAGTTTTCAGTTAGTTTAGTTGGCTAACTTAAAAATCATCATTCCACCACAATTATGTTGGATCCCTAATGGCTGTTATAATCAGGTGAAGTCCATTCTGGTTCTTGCCAGTGACCATAAATTGGTTACCAACAAAAACCAGTTAAATTTTGGACAATTTTGTACCTCCAGCATTTGAATTGAAAATTGAAGATGAGATGGTTACCAAAATAAAACATATAATAACTGTTTGATGGGTGTTACAGCAGTTGCTTCATATGTTGAATTGATTGAATGTAAATTGCTTATGTACACTACATGCAATGGATTTTGTACAGCCACACACTAGCAACCTGTGAGTGAAGGAGTCTGAACCATTCATGTCAACAAGGCACACGCACAGTGAACAATGCATGCCTCTACTCCCTCTGTATTTTCTGTGCGCGCATTCACATATATAGAGTCCATGTTTCTGTACCATAACATAATAAAATGCATAGTGCATATCTTACAATTGTCGTGATTTCCTCATTTATCTTGCTGTTACTCTTTGGCACACATATACCATGTAGTTGTAACCAGATATAGCAATGTGATAGATTGAGCAATATACAGTGCATTAATGCAATAATGCATATTATCTCTTGCCTAGTTATTCCATAAAATCTAACATATCCAGTTTGTTTTTATGTTTCCATGGGATTGGTATGCCTGGTAATGATACCAGCTTGTTCCCAGTGGCCAGTGGTAAATTGAGCTCTGGTTATAACAGCTTAGACCTCATTTTAAATGGATGAACAGGCCAAATTATCTGATTAGCCGGGGTGCTTAAATATTATTTTAGGAGGTACCATGATTAGATATGCCAAGTTGATGATGGTCCATCTTATGGATGTTTTATCAAGGAAAACAGCTGGAGGATGTTGGGGTATTAAGTAATGGGATTGTGTACATTCATTGCATGGCCAGCAGCATTTCCTTGAGCAAGAGAGTTCTACCTCAATATGGAGTTGACAAGAAAAGGAATAGTTATAGAGGGAAAGCATATAGGCCTAAATGCAGCCTTTTTTGCTTGTCCTTATAATGGGCAGTTTTACTGCATTTATCTTCTTTTACTGTGTTTAATCTGTCATGTCATATTTTTATTATGAATTTGTTGAATGTTTTGGTTGCTTTATAATTTAATTTAATGGCTTGTGGAAGGCCTATACTTGAAAATGGGCACCCAAATAAGCATGTGATGAATTATGGTGTTTATTTATCTTTTTTTCCAGTTGCTGGAGACACTGATTAAAAATTGTGGAGACTTCGTTCATATGCATGTTGCTGAGAGGGATATACTCCATGAAATGGTGAAGATAGTTAAGAAAAAGGTCTGCTGACACTTTTTTATGTCCTTCCATACTGAAAGATTTCGATATTGATTTATCCTTTTGTTTTCTAGCCTGATTATCATGTAAAAGAGAAGATACTAATTCTGATAGACACTTGGCAAGAAGCTTTTGGTGGTTCCCGTGCAAGATATCCGCAATATTATGTAGCATATCAAGAGCTTCTGGTATTACTTCTTGTGCTTTTTACTTGCTATATTAACTATCCTCACAATTATTTTTCATCTTTTGTAAAATTCCACGTCATGTAATACTATTCACAAAAAGTAATAACAGACCAAGGGGCATTTGTTCTATCTTTTATACTTACTAAAAGACAGTAACAAACTAAATGGATTGCTTTTCTTTGTTTAAGCTGATTATTTGGAAATATCTTTTTATTACTATACAGCTGTCCAGAAATTATCTTAATTTCGTAATTTGATTTGTCAGCGTGCTGGAGCTGTATTTCCTCAAAAACCAGAGAGCTCTGTGCCAATCTATACTCCTCCACAGACTCAACCTCTACGGAATCTTCCTCCAGCTCTGCGTAATACTGAGCGTCAACAAGAAGCACCTGAATCTTCTTCAGCACCAGAAGTACCTACACTGAGGTAAATGGTTTTGAAACCTGCTTTACCATGCAGCCACGGAATTAATATTGTTCATAACTAACGTGGAAGTTGGGCTTTATCTTGTGAACTTTTAAGTTCAGAAAAAAACTTAGGGTTATCGTATTATTTGTCTTTTCACCTTTTATGCTTTTCACTTGTTCCCCAAAAGTAAGTTTGGATGATTTAAACTAGGACTGAAGCACTTGTATAATTTCATTTCTGTTAAGATCAATTTCTAGGAGATTGATAGGAGCAACCTAACAAAACGCCTATAACATTTTGTATGGATTTAGGACAAAGTATGGATGTATAAAAAGATTAAGATCAATTGCATCCCTTTCCATTGCTTGACTTCATTTACCTTCAAAAACTCAGAGCTTATCCTTTCCGTGGCCTTGTCAAGCAACTACTTTTAATTCCCTCTCTAATATTAAAGTTGCCTTTTCTAAGGAAGGTATAAATCACATTATCTTGTATCTACTCTCCACCAGTTTGACAGAAATCCAGAATGCACGTGGTGTCATGGATGTTCTTTCAGAGATGTTGAATGCTATTGATCCTGGCAACAGAGAGGTAATTTTCCTGTACATTGCAGTTCATAGAATGATCAGATGACAAATATATGTTCAGAAAGTTACTGCAGGGAAAAACGATCCATTCCATTTCTAGTGTAGGATCTTTTTTATTAAAATTGGATATTTTTGTTGCCAAGTTGCTAAAATGTAATGAATACACAGGGTCTAAGACAGGAGGTTATTGTGGACCTTGTGGATCAATGCCGTTCTTACAAGCAGAGGGTGGTACAGCTTGTCAACTCAACCACGTGAGTTCCTATTTTATGTCTTTGCCTTTCCAACCATCATATGAATTACTACAGGGAATCAGGTAGTGGGAATGTAGGGCATGCATATTTCTGACCTTTTTTTTCCTTGTTTTGCAATAAACAAAGCAGAATTTTGCTGCCACGTTTGTTATCATTCCCAATTTGTTCAATTATTTGAAGGCCAGATGATGCTTCAAATCACCCTGCTAAAGACTATCCATTGATTTTCTCATAATTTTTCTGCTAAGCTTGTTGTCATGCCCATTTTCTTCAATTATTTGAAGGCCATGTGATGCTTCAAGTTTCCCTGTTGATGACTGTCCATTTATTTTCTTTAATCCATTTGTCTAAATCAACCTGGGTTCGCTCTTTAAGCTTTTTTCTGGAAATATCACTAATCCTAACAAATTCCTAGTTTGTGAATAGCATGTAATTGACCTGTTAATCCTAATGTAGACTTTAGACATGTCTAAAAAAGCATCCTGTTCCTGATGGCATTTCCAGATCACAAGTGGGTTTTAGTGTAGTGGATTTCTTCCTTGAATGTGTGCATTCTTATTCTTGGACCAGTAGGTCAGAGAATCAGACGAGACAGTTGAACAATGATTCCGGGGGTGACCCACATCTCGTAGTCAATCATGAGGTTAGGAGTGGACAAAAGCTAGTTAACAGAGCAGGAAATTCTTGTAAAAGTATCATACCTTTTTTGTTTCACACATTGGAAAAATACAGCAACATGTTTTGAAAGCCTGAGTAATAACTTCCTACTACACATGCTTCAGTTACGAACCAAAATGTGATATAGTGCATTCTGTCTGATATGAGCACTTCCTTTATTTAGTGGTGGTACCAATCTACCATTCACCTGTTTGTCTCCTTTCTGTGCACAGTTGGTTGAAAACCTGGTACAATATTCCAAAGTAAATGCTAGGTTCCTTAAAACTTGTTGGGGATCCAGGTCCTTCCTTAAACTTGTTGGGGATCCAGGTCCCTAAACTCTGATAGTGCATAGTTAGACCTACAATATTGTTAAAGGTCCAAAAGTACGCCTGGAACCTTTAGGAGCCAACACAGCACACAACATGGAGGCCACCTGTGGCATGTGGTCTCACATGTGCTATATGATTGACCCAGGGTGCACACGAGATACCTATGCACAAAACCCTCAAATCAGTCTCACTATCTCACCCCAGCAGTTTTTTAGGGGCTTAGCGTGGATACCTCATCTAGGGGTCATGTACAGTGCATGTGAGACCTCATGCCTGGCAGTCTCCATTCTCCACATTGGCATGCCATGTTGGCTCCTGGAGGGCCTATGGGCATTTTGGGCTTCTAGTCATATATCAAACAAGATTATGGGTCTAAATATGCACTGTCAAAGTTCAGGTGACCTGGATGACACTTGACCATAAGTTAAGGACGACTGGTGTATAAACTATGTGTTCTTAACTGATGTAATACAGGATATCAACCTGTGGTCGAATATATTTTTTCCCTTGAAACTTCTTTTGACGACACTTGTTTTTATCACCTTTTGAATTTCTGTCTTTCCATTGGCTTCATAGGAGTATGGAATGGTCCTCTTAAATTCTTTTTGTACACTGAACTGTGACAGGGACGAGGAGCTGCTAAGCCAGGGTCTTTCATTGAATGATGATTTACAGCGTGTTCTTGCAAAACACGATGCAATTGCTGCAGGCATAGCAGTTCGTGTAGAAAAACCAAAATCAGTCCAGGCCCGAGGGGACAAGTCTCCATCAATCAAATCAGAAGGGGCAAAACTGCCAGATCAGAGGTGGTTACTTTTATCTCATATCAAGCATGTTTTTATGAGCTTATGTTTCACTTCTTGGAAAATGATTCTTTATCTGTTTAGGGTTAAGTAACCTTTGAAATAACACCCAAATAATAGAGCAACACATCATTAAGTACTTGCTGACTTCTGTATACCTTGTGTACTTTTCAGGTCTTCTGAAGCTGCCAGTACCGTGACTCCATTTGAGCAATTAGCGCTTCCAGCACCCGCATCATCTAGCAGTTCCAAACCTCCTGGAGAACCAGCTGTTGGCCCTAGTATTGACCTACTTAGTGGTGATGACTACTTCAAGCCAGAACCTGTTAATTCCCAGGCCCTTGTTTCTGTAGGCAATACACCTGCTGCTTCAGCCAACAATACCTTGGACCTGGTAGACATGTTTGCACAAAGCAATGTTGGCAACAACCAGAACGCTGCTGTCACCTCTTCTATGTTGAATTCAAATCCTAGTCTCTCCAAGCCACAGCTGTATCCCTCGCAGCAGACTGTGCCACCACAACAGCCTTCTCCATACTCTAATGGGTTAACTTCAAATACAATGGCACCGTATGATCAACCTTCTGACATAAACGCCACAGGTTCATGGAATGGTCAATTTGCTCATGGAATGCTTCCTCCGCAGCTTTCTCCGCAACTTCCTCCACAACTTCCTCCACAGCAACCACCAAATTACGGTACTAAATTTACTGTTTTATTTCTATTAGCTCAGAAAGCTCTAGTAGAGGCATTTTGCTAGATAAGGTATTTATGTACTAGCATTTCTGAAGTGAGCACATGATTATTGTAAATGTTCATATGTTCTCATGGTGAAACTTGATTTCATTTGTTTGCCAAGTATCTTTTGTTAGTAACTTTGCCTTTTTTTTTTTTATCTTTCCATGTATAAGTGGCTGCCATTATTTATGGGTGCTTTGTCCCTTACAGGTCAAGGTCAAGATCAGAGTGGTGATCTCCCACCACCACCCTGGGAAACTCAACCTGCAGAAAGTGATCAATTCCAGCCTGGGCAACCTGGTGGGCTAGCAATGCCATCAGGGCAAATTGGAGGCATTCAATCCCAACCTGTTCAAGTTCAGCCTGGGCAAGTTGCACCATCACAACCAATGCTGACTGGGCAACCCACAGGAATGCAGTTTCAACAAGGGTTTGGAGATCAGCTTGGGGCTCAACAAACACAACCCTTGCACACGCAATATGGTGGAATGTACCCTACAATGCAAGGTAACCAATTAGCTGGCATGTATCCCCAGCAGATGGCTGGAGATTTCTACCAGCAACAGATGTATGGTGGTCAGATGGCTGGTTATGGATACGGTCAGCAGCCTGGAGGCTACTATGCTCCAAATGCTGCGTATGGGTATGGCGGTGCAAACGAGCTTTCTCAGGGAATGAACGGCCTTGCAGTGCAAGACAACAGTTTGTATGGAACTTCTGCATCCTCTTCCTTCCAGCAGCCAATGAGGCCATCCAGACCCGAGGATTCCCTCTTTGGTGATCTTGTTAACATTGCCAAAACAAAGCCTAGCAAAACTGCAGCTAATAAGGCTGGTGGCTTGTAAAGATGAGTGAATGCTTATTAACACTTGTTGCCGCGGAGATAGCTTTTCCTCATAGTACATAAGTTCTTTGAATTTTTTTCTCTATTGGAAAGTAGTAGGTGAGCGTTATAGATTCTGAAATTCATAGCAAGTGCGGTTCAGTAAATTTTTCTTTGTCAACTTGCAAGCAATTATAGTTTGTTTGCTTCTTGCAAGCTCTCAATTTCCTGCGCCATCAGGAGTTTTCTCTAGTCTGTAAACCTTGGTAAGAAAAAAACCATTGAACATTCTTTAATGTTTCCTGTAAAGAATTGATATCGTCAAGTATTATACTGGTAGCTACAATCGTGTTCACAGATTTAGAAGATTTTTAAGGCAGAAAAGGGCGTACATGTTAAGCCCTTCACCTTTTCTTGCAGGCTCCGGAAGGTAGGCTAGCCGCAGGAGCGTTGGGCTTGTCTGTCGAACAAGATGCACCTTGAGCTGAATGACCTTCCTTCAAAATGGGGAATATAAGGGAAGCACAGTCGATCTGGGTCAGGGCTGCAGTTCTTGTTTCTATTTTTAATGCATTTGTTATGCTTCATGACAATTGGCAAACGTGGACCTCGTCTATGTGCAAACCAAAAAAAGAAAATATGCAAACCAAAAAAAAGAAAAATCGATGGTCGAACTACCAGAATGTTTATGACGGTCGAACTACAGGATGTCTATGTTAATAGGATAAAGCCATCATTCCAATTTGATGTCTATGTTAATAGGATAAAAACATCATTCCAATTTGTATTTTTGACTTTAATTCTCAAAGGATGAAACGTTGTGGGCTTGTCCCATCAAGACAGAAAGCCCAATGCATGAATGCGCGTGAGATGGATATCTCGTGAACGCGTCCATAACGATAATCGCTAGGTTAGAGTTTCAGGGGTGGGATGGAGGGAGGGTGGTGCTAGGGAGGGGGAAGTGGGGAATCAGGCTTGGAGGGATGTCTTGAGAGGCGGCGGATTAGCGGTGGGCGATGGACAAGGGCAGGCGATGAGGTGTTGGCGGTGGCGCCACCGGAGCCATAAGGTTAGCAGCTAGCGGTGGGTCAGTGTTGATGACGGAGGCAAAGCGAGATGAAGGGGGACAGGAGGAGGCCAGCTAGGCAGGCTTTGCCGACACGTTGTGGGCTTGTCCCATCAAGACAGAAAGCCCAATGCACGAATACGTGTGAGATGGATATCTTGCGAACGCGTTCGTAACGATAATCGTCGGGTTAGAGTTTTAGGGGTGGGATGGAGGGAGGGTGGTGCTAAGGAGGAGGAAGTGGGGAATCAGACTTAGAGGGATGTCCTGAGAGGCGGCGGATTGGCAGTGGGCGATGGACAAGAGCAGACGATGAGGTGTTGGCGGTGGCGCCACCAAAGCCATGACGTTAGCAGCTAGTGGTGGGTCGGTACTGATGACGGAGGCAAAGCGAGATGAAGGGGGACAGGAGGAGGCCGGCTAGGCAGGGGCTTTGTAATGTGACCATGGCTACTATTGATACAATCGTTGCTCACATCATAGCTAAACTGGGAGATATCAAGATCAAGCCGCAAAAGTTCTGGAATCCAATTCGGCCACCTAGAGCAGCGTTGACTTCAAACAGCCATCAAATGTGCATACGAGCTCCTTTTTGGCCCATGAGCACTAGATGGAAAGCTCTCGGAGTCCTCCTTCCAACAGATCTAGCCTCATCTCTGAATTCCATCAGGGTCAGTCGCAATCACAAAAATAAGGTGTTGTGTCACCTATAATGGACCTATGGGCTTGTAACTTCATCTGTGACCCTGGCCAAAGTGGAGCCCATGTGGGGTGCACCCCAATCTGGTGGAGCACAACCCTAGGGACCCCTTGGACGTCCTCCCACCCCCTTAAATAGATAGGTACCCCTTCAGGGTTTCTCGGGTTTTGTTGATTAGAGTTAGTGACTCGCTACTTGCATGCAACACGCGTGTTGGTTAAACCGTCCATTTGTTTGTCTTCGGAATCCCACCATATCGTGATTTCTTAGTGAAACTTTCATCTTCATCTAGCAATTCAATGCTTGTTCTACTTGTTCTTCGATTGCTTGCAGGACGAGTGCCCTCGTGGCCGGGTTGTCATGCATCGCAAGTTCGTGACGACCATTAGAGGTGGTGTATCGGTTGCTAAGGCGCAGTATCTTTGGACAGTTGTAGTCGGCCCATGAATGTCATATCCTTCCCAATCGAGTTATCCAACCCTCTCATCGAAACATCGGGTATCAAACCCTCGCGAGTTCTCATCAGGTGGTATCAAGCCAGGTGTGTAATCAAAAAGCATTCTTGCTGCATAATCATTAATGGAGGTAGCTGCAACAACTTGGCTAGCAGCGAGATGGTGGAGAAGCTTGCAATTAGCACCAAACCACATCCACATCCATACTACATCTAGTGGCTAAACAACAATGATAAGACAGAGGTAACAAAACTGGTGCGCATTAATTTTGCAATTGGATCATACTATTATGTTGTTGAGTGTGATGTTGTGCCTATGCAAGCTTGTAATGTTCTGCTAAGTAGACCATGACAATTTGATAGAGACTCTATGCATCATGGTAGGTCAAATTATCATTCTTTCCTGTACCATGATAAGAAAAATATGTTGCATCCTATGTCTCCTGAAGATATTGTGCGTAATGATGTTGCTAAAGCTGCCAAATCCAAAAGTGAGAACAATAAAAATGCCTAGTCTATTGCTGATTGAAAAATGAAATAAGCTTGAAAGAAAAATGCTTACTTGCTACCAAATCTAAAATTAATGAATTAATTGTCTCACCATTGGTTGCCTATGCTTTGGTATGCAAAGATGCTTTAGTTTCACTTGACGATATGCAGTTTTCTTTGCCTCCTGCTGTTGCTAACATTTTGCAGGAGTATTCTGATGACGATAGGTTTTCTGAATTACGAAAATCTAAATTGATGCCAAGAGTTGATGGACCATTTAAAGTGTTAGCAAAAATTAATGAGAATGCATATAAGCTTGATTTGTCTGCAGATTTTGGGGTTAGTCCCACCTTTAACGTTGCAGATTTGAAGCCATATTTGGGAGAAGAAGAAGAGCTTGACTCGAGGACAACTTCAATTCAAGAAGGAAAGGATGATGAGGACATCAATACCATCGATATATCTACGCCTACACAAGTTCATGGTCCTATTACCCGCGCTCGTGCACGTCAACTCAATTATCAAGTGATATAGAGCTTTCATTGCTCAGAGAGTTTTTATCTACCCATAACCAAAAAATTCCAAAAAAAATTCATATATTACCTAGTCATCTTTGTGTCGTTGCATTGTTCTTTTCACTTTTTGTTTTCTTGAGTTTTGTGTTGTATCGTCGAGTCGTATTGCTGGTCTTAGCGTCTAGTCTGTTTAGAGTTTCGAGTTCTGGTCATGTTTAGTACCACTGTCGCCGCCGTCGTCATTATGTCTTTGTTGTCATCGGGACCTACGAAAACGGAATCGTCTCGTTGCCAGGGTTTGATTTTTGTAGTTTTCAAAAATTTCGAGAGGAGGAAGAATCAGTTTTTGGAAGTAGTCAAGTTTGATTCGAAAAGAAATAGTAGATTGAATTGGTGGAAAATCAGTTATTTTTATCTAGACACCAAATCCGAACTCCTAGCGCTACCAGTTTACCCTCCACCACCCCACCGCATGTTTCCCACTCCATCTCCCCATCATACGGGTGTTTCCTTTACCATACCGTAAGTTGCTACACCTTGGTAAAAAAAATTTTGATGTCAGATTCGAATTCCGTTTGCAAAAACGGAATCCATACGAGGAGAGTCCATTTTTGTATAGAACAAATTTTAGGGTTTAGACTTTTAAATTTAAGTCCCTGTAATTTTTATATTTACATTTGAGTTCCTACAATCTTGCATTCAGGTCCTTGAGTCGTTTTTCTGAAAAAATTAAAAAAAAAGGCAGAAAAGTGCTAAAAAAGAAAACAAAAGCCGCACCAAAAAAAAGAAAAAGAAAAGAAGAAAGAAAGAAAGAAAGAAAAGAGAAAATCAGCTATTATCTTTGAGTTTGCTTTTATATATCAGAGTTGTGCTTGAGTTGTTCCTAGTGCTATCTTGTGGTATCATTTGTGTCTAGGCTCACGTCGCTAGTACGTTCTAGCTTTAGACCAGCACGGTAATGACTTTGAACAGTTATTCAACTTTGTTTTCTCTGATTTGATCATTTGTTATTCCTTTGCTACATATTTAAGCCTATCTAGAGCTCTACAGATTTGATTGTAGCCGTACAACAAGTGTTTGCTAAGGCATCGATATATCCAACCTTCATTTGGGGTGCTTGGTTGAGTCGGTGTATGTCACCATTCCGTTTGCATTGATAAGAACTTGTAAGAGCTTGGTTAAAAGCTTGAGTGTGTATCTTTTGAGCCTTCACTACCTAGTAGTTAATTGGAATGTGCATATTTTTGTGTATGTTTCTTGTTTTCTACTAACTATGGCAGGGAGCAAGACAATTGGAGATAAATGTGCTCAATATCAACATCTTCATCGAAACATGAAGAGTGATCAACATGGTACATATGAGGTAAGTAACGTTGTTCTAACCAAGATCAAATTTTCACTACCTTATTTTGAAGAAAATTATGATCCTCATGCTTATATTAAATGGGAGCTAGCGATTGATAGTGAATTTAAAAAACATAATTTATCTGAGAAACAAATGGTTATGTATGACTCTAGTGTTTTAGTAAAAAATGCTTCTTATGATTGGAAACATCTTTGTATGCATAACAAAATACTATAATCTTGGAAAGACCTGAAACGATATTTGAGAGATGTTTATGTTCTCATGTATTATGCTGACATTTTGCTCAACAAACTGCAATGCTTAAAACAAGATACCAGAACTGTTACTTCATATTATCATGATATGTATGCTTATTTATTACGTTGTGATTTGGATAAATGTGAAGAAGCTACAAAATTAAGGTTTTTACGTGGGTTTAACAAAGAAATTCAGGACATACTTGCTTGTCAAAGTTATAGCTCTTTTGCTCATTTGTTACAACTTGCTTGCAATGCAAAAAGACAAATTGAGAATATGAAGAAGCAACAAGTTGTATCCATGCCTTCTATTACTAATAATTTATAGGAAGTAAATATTTACCAAAAGAAGGAGAGAAACATAATGAAACCGCCTTTCTCATCACTAGAGTTGAAGTCCATTGCACCTCCTTCATCTGAAGAGAGCATCAAAGGTAAAGTAAATGATGTTGAGATAAATTAAGGTGAGTATTTTCAAGCTAAGCTACACATGTCTATTTTCCATGCTATAGTAGAGCAAACATTAGTGGAACCAATTGCTGAGATTCCTTTGTCACAAGTTGATTCTTTTGCTGTTCCTTGTGATAAAGAAGAGTTGTGTGATAATGCTTTACTTATATCAATGCCACAACTAGTGAATGAACATATTATTTCTAATGTTAGTTATTTATGTGTTGATTTTAAATATGTTGTTCACATTGCTAATGAAGTTGAGAAACGTGAATTGCTATCTTCTTTAGGTAGTTTGGGCTATATTATGTTTGATGACTTTTGTGAGCTCGATAATTTAAAAGAAAAATTATTTGTTGCTGATTTGTCATGTCCAACCAATACTATATTCATATCTTTGACAAATATAATGATAGAGGAATATATTTGGTGCACAGTTTATATATATTCAGTTTTCGAACCACCTATAGACATAGATCAATATTGCAAGCTAAAGAGTTATATTATTACTAATCAAGTTGCTTCGAATTTCTCTACTTTTGATTGGAAGAAACATGTTGTATTAAACGGACTACGCAAAGGGCATCATATAAAAAAACTGAGGACGGTTTTCCGTGAAGAAAGAGAGGATGATGTGACCATGGTTACTATTGATGCAACTATTGCTCACATCATATCTAAACTGGGAGATATCAAGATCAAGCCGCAGAAGTTCTGGAATCCGATTCGGCCACCTGGAGCAGCGTTGACTTCAAACGACCGCCAAATGTGCATACGAGCTCCTTTTTGGCCCATGAGCACTTGATGGAAAGCTCTCGGAGTTCTCTTTCCAATGAATCCAGCTTCATCTCTGAATTCCGTCAGGGTTAGTCGCAATCAAAAAATAAGGTGATGCATCACCTATAATGGACCTATGGGTTTGTAACTTTATCTGGGACCCCGGCCCAAGTAAGACCCATGTGGGGTGCGCCCCAATCTGGTGGAGCACAATCTTAGGGACCCCTTGGACATCCTCTCATCCTCTTAAATAGCTAGGTACTCCTTCAGGGTTTCTCGAGTTTTATTGATTAGAGTTAGCGACTTGCTATTTTTATGCCACGCATGTTGGCTAAACCGCCGGTTGTTTGTCTTCGAAACCCTAACATATCATGATTTCTTAGTGAAACTTTTATCTTCATTTAGCAATTCAGTGCTTATTCTACTTATTCTTACTTGTTCTTCGATTGCTTGCAGGACGAGTGTCCTCGTGGCCAGGTTGTCGTGTACCGCAAGTTCGTGACAATCATTGAAGGTGGTGTATCAATTGCTAAGGCGCAACGTCTTTGGACGGTTATAGTCGGACCGTGAACGTCGTCTCCTTCCTAATTTAGTTATCCAGCCCTCTCATTGAAAGATCAGGGCAACCAGATTCTTGAGCGTATCGAGTGAAGCTTAGGCTTTATCACTTTGCCACCTCCGTCACCACTCGCCAAAGCCAGAGGGGGCTCGTCGGAGGGTGGAAGAGGGGCTTGCCAGAGGAAGCTGAAGCAAGTTCACTGGAGGGCCATAGTGTTGTCACCGAAGGGAGGGGGCATCGTCGTCGCTCGCCGCGCACGGATGAGTGGACAGAAAGAACGAGAGATAAGGTGAGGAAGGTTGGATAAGGTGAAAGAGTTCCGTCGGGAACGCATTTGAGGGCCGCGGTCGCGACCCCCGTCAAGACTCTTTCCAGCCCTGCCCTGTCCACGCCCTTAGCAGCTATACCAGCATACCACTGAGACGTGTACAGAGCCTGATTCCCAACTCAGACATTTAATTAAAAAGACAAATCTAATAATGACCTACCCTAACGAGAAGTCTGGCTTCTTGGTGGCAACTACTGTTACAAGGCGAAAAAACCTGAACCAAATCGATTTGGCAACATGGCCGTCTCAATGCTGCTGTATGCAGACACACTGGAGCCTCACGTCAACAAGAGCATACTGAAGTGCATTCTCACTTATTACCAAGCCTCCTAACGCTAAAAGGTAGCAGCTAACAGCGATATAGAGATCATAAGCACCATAATTCTTGATATCACTTCCAGCAGTGAGCTAATTGGTGCAATCAAAATGAAAGAAAATTCTTATCAAATGCTCACATTTGCTCAAGGATGCTCATCAAAAGCTGCGTCCTCCAGAATCATGTAATCAAAATGCACATATCAAAAATGAGCATCGGCAACATAACCAATAGCATGGACACGTGAAACTGGATGTAGCAGCACCCAAAAAGGCCATGTCATTTAGTGGTTAAACAGTTTATGGCTTCTTGTAAGCTCTTCTACGGTTTGTGCTAAAAGGCATCAAGAGTTTCAAAAGCTTCTGAACCAAGAGTTATAATGGCTAGGGCAGCAAAAGTATGTTGTCATAAAGGCATAGAATTCCCTGCAAAACACGATAAGGAGCTTATGTCAGAAAATACTGCTCTAGCTTCACATGGTGTTCAATACAAAAGATCTAAGTGCACAGTGACTTCAAATTAGTAGATAGTAATCACAGCTGAACCATAAGACAGTTATGTACTTATGAGAAAAGAGAGAACTCATAGAACACTCATGCCAACCCAGAAAGTGCGATATCAGAAAGTAAATTATGTACAGCCAAGAAACAGGAAGCCATGTTCATGAACAATGCTCCAACAATAGTTACATTCACACACTCACAAAACAAAAAATAATTAAGAGAGATGGAGTTCTAGCCTTATAGCGCTCTAGGTTCCTTATGAATTTTGGCATATAGTAAAAACCAAAAACATCCCTATGATTTTGTTAGCGACAATATAAAAGAAAGATGCTACAGTAGTTGAAATCAACAGATATAACAGATGTATATGAATGAATGTTAACCAGATAGGAGGTAATACCACCTATTCCAAATATAAGTCATTTTGGAACTTCTAGGCACTTATGCAACTGTTTTTCCTCGTTTACCCTTGCTACATAAATGCTAGCACTCTCACTAATAAATGGTTCACCTTGTCCATTGCAATACAAATAAAGGGCAACTAAGTAGAGCAGTTTCCTTAATTTGTCTGCATAGTCTAAAGCGACTTACATTTGGAATCAGAGTAGTAGTACAGGATAGGTAAAGAATGGATTTGAAGAGAAAATGTGTGAAAATTTACAGTCTAAGGAAAAATATGACAAATAGAAAAATGGCCATAGATTATGTTAAAAGAATTCATCATACACTGTTACCTTCCAGTGGCACTAGAACTATCATAAAACATATGATAACAGAAGTCATTCCTACATCTACCTCTAAAAAAATGCATACGATTAAAGAAATTTAATATTTTCACATCCCAAATTCCGCACGTCTAAGAGAATGACCTATTTTGGTTCCTCAATTTACATTGCCTCAGGCATTAAGGTGCAAAGCATGTGCAAATAGTTTGAACAATGACACATTGATTTAATTATTTCACATCTGATTTAGATTTTATTGAGATATACCAGATATCTGTTGCAGTAACCATAATATTTCATTTTGGACAATTAACGGTCAACTAGTAAAAACATATGGATCTAAGCTAATAGGTAAAACTTATTGTAATGTGAAATGTAAGCAAACAAATTGTACATGGGTAAGAAAAATGTAAAAGAATAATTTATACACATACAAACACTAAACATTTGGTTGTAACTTATAAGTCAACATAAAAATGTTTTCTAGTCTATACAAATGTTCTCATACTTGGCTATTCCATTTAGATTTGAAAGCTAGAAAGATCAGATCAAAAGTCCCAGATCAAACAAAACAAATCTAATGAGTCCATAGTTTAAACAGAACACTGACTACATGCATATTTGCAGCAAAACATTAGGTTAAAATGAATAGAAGATGCTCCTATCTATCCGTCCTCATAGAACAAATCTCAGTCACATGTCATTAGCAAGGCTATTTAAAAAAACACCATAAAAACAATCTAATAAAGAGCTGCCGAATCAAAAAATGTAACTGTCATTTCAATAAAAAAACAAAATAGAAATGTCCTATTGATCAAATATTCATCTCCTGAGTAAGGCGTGGGTGGGTCACCTTACTGCCTGAACAACCATGATGCAATCTCAGAGCGATAACTATGCAAGTCGCAAATTAACGTTCCTAGGTCTAAGGAAATTACCATCCTTATTTACTTCAATAATAGCAACAGGAACTAATGATCTATTGTCACAGGGGATCCAATCCACTAGCCAATTTAGAGGAGGCTTGTCGCCAAGCAGCGTTTTCTCAGTCTAGCCATCTCATTGAGCTTGCGCATTCGAAAGTATAACTCATGGAGCTTGCACAACTGGATTCCAGCAAGACCAAAAGAGAAAAGAAAAATGGTGGGAAAGAACAACACCTTGAGGGACGACGCCCCAGCTCTGGGACTCCGGCGAGATGGCCGATCGGAGCCTGGCCGACGCGACGGCGCTGTGGAGCGGCATCACGGACAACAATCCCCCGCACACCGAGGGCAACCTGTCCACCCCAATCGGAGCAACGTCAGCGGAGAAGGGAGGAAGCGAAGCAGGGAGCGCGAGGTTAGGGCCTGAGGAGGAGGAGGAGAGTTTACCTGTGGAGGGAGGAGGCGCGGCGCGAGGATGCGGCGAGGAGGGGAGAGGAAGGAGCGGCGGAGCTGGCGGCGAGGCTGCGGCGGAGGGAGGCGGAGACCGCGCGGGCCAAAACCCTAGATCGGATGACCACGGGCGACGCCGCCATTAGTTCCGAGGATAACAATGACGAGAGAAGTGCTGCCTTCACTAGTAGTAAGGTTTTGTTGGGCTTTTTGGCTATGCATACGGGCACCGGATCAAATCTAGTGTTTTTTTTCAAAAAAAAACTGATTTGTTGATTTGTTTCTTTTAACGATTTTGCTATATCAAATTTATCAAATATAAATATAGTATAATTATAGTATACTATCTCTATATTTTAATATATGTAACGTCGTTGATTTTTTGACAAATGTTTGACCATTTGCCTTATTCGATTTTTTTTACAAATATAAAAAAAATAAGTCATGCTTAAATAACGTTTGATGATAAATCAACTCATAAAAAATAAATTATAATTACATAAAAATTTTTGCATAAAACTAATGGTTAAGCGTATCTCAAAAATTCAACGATGTTATATATTTTTAAAAAATAACTTGTATGTAACTATCACGTAAATGGGTGGTTTTCGTTTATCAACACGAACACAACACGAACACGTAGGTGGTCTAAGTTCGTAACTTTTGGATTTGGATCCAGTGCAGTTTCTAGTGTGTTTACCGTCACACTAGGACTGTTTGATGTAAATAGAAGGAACCAAATTCTACAAAGTAATGTTCACACGTGGTAAAAACTGTGAAGGTGCTGTAGTAATTGCACTGTAGCATCAGATCTCAATCATTCACTGAAAAATTGGATGGCTGAGACACTAACTTGCAGTCACAGTTAAGACTGCACTGGACCTGAATTCGTAACTTTCACGTCATTCTAAATCCAGTTGGTAAGAAAAAAATCATAGTGCATGCACGGATGAGGTGATTCGATCTTGTATCCTTAGCTTCATGGAAAAAAGCGTTTTATTGTGAAATTTTTAAAAGTTACATATAAATTATATTATAGTTATATGCAAGTTACATGTAAGTTACACTATATTTACATCTGATAACTTTTTAGAAAAAAATATTATCGACAAATGTATAGCTAATCCCATTTTAACATATGCTATCATGTCATAATAGGATGAGTTTGCTCTGCGGTACTGTCCTATAATGTGTGTCAACTTTAATGTGTGTCGTTGACACGTGGTCAGCTAGGTGTGAGGTCCATATATGATGTGATCATGGTTACTATTGATACAATCATTGCTCATAATATAGGTCAACCGAAAGATGTCAAGATCAAGCTGTCTAAGTTCTGTAATTCAATTCGGTCACCTGCTACACTACTGAGTTCAAATGGCCACCAAATATGTATACGAGCTCCGTTTTGGGCTCATGAGTATTTGATACAAAGCTCTTAGAGTTCTCTTTTCAATGGATCCAGCCTCATCTCCAAATTTCATAACAGTCATCCGTAATTAGAAAAACAAGGTGTTGCGTCACCTATAATAGGCCTATAGGCTTATAACTTTATCTGGGACCGCGGTCCAAGTGGGGCCTACGTGGGATGCACCCCAATCTGGTGGAGCATGAGCCTAGAGACCCCTTCGTTGTCCTCCCATCCTCTTAAATAGCTAGGTATCTATCTCTTAAGAGTTTCCCAGGTTTTGTTAGATTAAAGTTTTAGCCACTGCTACTTTACCTTTGTAGTTATGTGTCTCGGCTAGACCACCTAATTACTTGTCTTTGGAACCCCAACTTATCGTGTGTATTCAATTCCTATTTGCAATATCAGATTGTTTTGATCTTGTTTTTGCTTGTTTCTTCGATTTGCTTGCAGGAATAAGGTTGATCTGCACTGACAAGATCAACAATCTATGGAGAGGTGTATCGATCGCTAAGACGTAACACAACAACGTCTTGTATGTTTATAGTTGGGTCGTCAACGTTTCTCCCAAACCATAGTTATCATCAACTCACCGAAAGATTGGGACAACCAGATCCCTGAGCGTATCAAACGGAGCTCAGACTTTATCGAGTGGTATCAGAGCTTTCGTTGCTCGGTGAGTTATTATCTACCTATAACTAGGAAATAGACATACAAAAAAATTGCATCTTTTACCTACCCATATTTGTGCCATTGCATTGTTCATTTCAATTTTTGCTTTGTTGAGTTTTGTGTTGCATCGTCGTGTCAAGTTGTTAGTTTTAACATTAGTCCGTTTAGAGTTTCGAGTTCTGATCACGTTTAGTACCACTGTCATCACCGCCGTCGTGTCTTTGTTGTTGTCGGGACCTACGAAAACGGAATCGTCTTATCGTCAGGGTTTCATTTTTCTAGTTTTCAGAAGTTTCTGTCGGTCAGTTTTGGAGTTGCATCTAGGGTTTGCCTAGGCGGTATGGAGTTGCATCTAGGGTTTGCCTAGGCGGTTAGGCCTTTGCCGTGCTTTTGCGCGTAAGGAAGAAGGAGGAAAGGAATATAGCATATTAGTTTACATTCGGTTGGGCTGAAGGAAAAAAAAAGGAAAAACCGAGCCAGGATAAATCTTGCGCAAGAAGTTAATCTCCTCTCGGTTTCAATCTAGTCAATCTTGCGCAAGAAGTTAATCTCCTCTCGGTTTCAATCTAGTCCGACTCCCACCGTCTTCTCTCGGTTTCAATCTATACCGTGATTTCCCATACACCTTGATGAAAAATTTTTGGAGTGTCGGATTGGAGATTTGTTTACAAAAACGGAACCTGTGGGATGAGAGCATTCCATTCTTGTATAGATCAAATTTTAGGGTTTAGACTTTTATATTTGAGTCCCTGTATTTTTTATATTTACATTTGAGTCTCTATAATCTTGCAATGAGGTCCTTGTGTCGATTTTTGTTAAAAAAAGGCAAAAAAAGAAAGAAAAGGCAGAAAGGTGCTTAAAAATAGAAAATAAAAGGCTCACCAAAAAAGGAAAAGAGCTAAAAAAAAGAAAAAAAAATAAAGAAGAAAAAGAGAAAATCACCCGTTATCTTTGCTATTGCTCTCATATATTATAGTTGTGCTCGAGTTGTTTCTAGTGTTATCTTGTGATATCGTTTGTTGTTGTCGGGACCTACGAAAACGGAATCGTTTTATCGTCAGGGTTTCATTTTTCTAGTTTTCATAAGTTTATGTCGGTCAATTTTGGAGTTGCATCTAGGGTTTGCCTAGGCGGTTTGGAGTTGCATCTAGGGTTTGCGTAGGCGGTTAGGCCTTTGTTGTGCTTTTGCGCATAAGGAAGAAGAAGGAGGAAAGGAATATAGCATATTAGTTTAGATTCGATTGGGCTGAAGGAAAAAAAGGGAAAACCAAGCCAGGATAAATCTTGCGCAAGAAGTTAATCTCCTCTCGGTTTCAATCTAGTCCATCTTGCGCAAGAAGTTAATCTCCTCTCAGTTTCAATCTAGTCCGACTCCCTCCCTCTTCTCTCGGTTTCAATCTATACCGTGATTTCCCATACACCTTGGTGAAAAATTTTCGGAGTGTCGGATTGGAGATCCGTTTACAAAAACAGAACCTATGGGATGAGAGCATTTTATTCTTGTATAGATCAAATTTTAGGGTTTGGACTTTTACATTTGAGTCCCTGTATTTTTATATTTACATTTGAGTCTCTATAATCTTGCATTGAGGTCCTTGTGTCGGTTTTTGTTAAAAAAAAGGCAAAAAAAAGAGAGAAAAGGCAGAAAGGTGCTTAAAAATAGAAAATAGAAGGCTCACCAAAAAAAGAAAAGAGCCAAAAAAAGATTAAAAAAAATAAAGAAGAAAAAGAGAAAATCACCTGTTATCTTTGCTATTGCTCCCATATATTATAGTTGTGCTTGAGTTGTTTCTAGTGTTATCTTATGGTATCGTTTGTGTCTAGGATCGTATCTCTAATACGTTCTAGCCTAGGACCGGCACTGTACTTGACTTTGAATGATTATTCAACTTTGCATTATCTGATCTAAGCATTTGCTATTTCTTTGCTATGTATTTAAGCCTATCCAGAGCTTCACTGATTTGATTGCAACCGTACGACAAGTGTTTGCTAAATCATTGATACATCCAAGCTCCATTGGGTTGCTTGTTTGAGTCGGTATTTGTAACCATTCCGTTTGCATTTGTAAGAACTTGCAAGAGCTTGGTTAAAGGCTTGAGTGTGTGTAAATTTTAAACCTAAACTACCAAGTAGTTGATAGGAACGTGCATATTTTTGTGTACGTTTCTTGTTTTCTACTAACAATGGCAGAGAAACGCAAGATAACTAGGGATAACTGTGCTCAATATTGACATCTTCGTCAAGACATGAGAAGTGATCAACATGATACATATGAGGTAAGTGACATTGTTCTAACCAAGATCAAATCTGCACTACCTTATTTTGAAGAAAATTATGATCCTCATGCTTACATTAAATGGGAGCTAGCGGTTGATAGAGAATTTAAAAGGCATGGTTTGTCTAAGAAACATATAGTTGTGTGTGCCTCGTTCTAATTAAAAATGCTTCTTATGATTAGAAACATCTTTGTAGGCATAACAAAATATCTCAATCTTGAAAAGACCTGAAATGATATTTGAGACATGTTTATGTTCCCGTGTATTATGCTGATATTCTGCTCAATAAACTACAATGTTTAAAACAAAATATCAGAACTGTTGTTTTATACTATCATGATATGCATGCTTGTTTATTACGTTGTGGTTTAGATGAATGCGAAAAAGCTATAGAATTGAGGTTTTTACATGGACTAAACAAAGAAATTCAGAACATACTTACTTGTCAAAGTTATAGCTCTTTTGCTCATTTGTTACAACTTGCTTGCAATGCAGAAAGACAAATTAAGAATGTGAAGAAGCAACAAGTTGTATTCGTGCCTCCTACTACTAATAATTTGCAGGAAATAAACAATAGACAAAAGAAGGACAGAAACATGATGGAGCCGCCTTTCTCATCACTGAAGTTGAAGTCCATTGCACCTCCATCATCTGAAGAGAGCATCAAAGGTAAACTAAATGGTGTTGAAACTAATCAAGGTGAGTTTGTTGTTAATGAATTAAATTAGTCCACTTTTCGTGCTAAAATAGAGCAACCATTAGTGAAACCCATTACTAAAATATCTTTGTCATAAGTTGATTTACTTGTTGTTCCTTGTGATAAAAAATAGTTGTGTGATAATGTTTCACTTATATCCATGCTGCAACTAATGAATGAACATGCTATTTTTGTTCTTAATTCTTTTTGCGCTAATTTTAAGCTTGCTGTTCACATTGCTAATGAAGTTGATGAATGTGAATTGCTATCATCTGTAAATATTTTAGGCTCTGTTCAGTTTGATGAAGTTTGTGAGTATGATAGTTTGAAGGAGAAATTATTTGTTATGTTTGATTTGCCATGTCCAACTAATGCTAATTTTTATATCTTTGGTGAATATAATGATAAAATAATATATTTGGTGCACAAAGTTTACATATATTCAGATTTAGATCCTCCTATAAATGTGGATAAAAATTGCAAGCTAGAGAGACATGTTATTGCTAATCATGCTACTTTGAGTTTCTCTAGTTTTGATTGGAAGAAACAAGTTGTTTTAAATGGATTATGTGAAGAGCATCATATGGAAAAACAAGGACGGTTTTTCGTGAAGAAGAGAAGGATGATGTAACCATGGCTACTATTGATACAATAATTGCTCATATCATAGGTCAACCGAAAGATGTCAAGATCGAGCTGTTCAAGTTCTAGAATCCAATTCGGTCACCTGGTACACTGCTGCATTTAAATGGCTGCCAAATATGCATACGAGCTCCATTTTGGGCCCATGAGTACTTGATGAAAAACTCTTGTAGTCCTCTTTCCAATGGATCTAGTCTCATCTCCAAATTCCATATCAGCTATCCGCAATTGAAGAAACAAGATGTTGTGTCACCTATAATGGGCTTATGCGCTTGTAACTTCATATGGACTCTGGCCCAGTGGGGCCATGTGGGGTGCATCTTAATCTGGTGGAGCATAACCCTAGAGACCTCTTGGTCATCCTCCCACCCCCTTAAATAGCTAGGTACCCATTAAGAGTTTCTCGAGTTTTGTTAGATTAAAGTTTTAGCCAGTGCTACTTTACCTTGTAGTTACGTGTATTGGCTAGACTACCTAATTACTGTTCTTCGGAACCCCAACTTATCATGTGTATTCAATTTGTATTTGCAATATCATATTGATTTTATCTTGTTCTTGCTTGTTTCTTTAATTTGCTTGCAAGAAAAAGATTGATCTGCACTGATAAGATCAATAACCCACGAAGATGTGTATTGATCACTAAGGCATAACACAATAATGTCTTGTACGGTTTTAGTCGGGTCGTCAACGTTTCTCTTAAATCGTAGTTATCATCAACTCATCGAAAGATTGGGACAACCAGATCTCTAAGAGTATGGAGTGAAACTCAGGCTTTATCAATATATCAGCCACAAATAATATGTTTTCGTGATAATATGTTTTCGTGATATTGATGGGGACAAAGACACACGCACAAAGTAATATAAACATATCATTCTCTCCATTAGTTTATAGGGGATTAGGTGATCCTACTACGAAATAGTTGGAGAGAGAGTAAACTGGATTTTTTTCTTAAAGACTAAAGTTAAAAATTTTATGCTTATATTTAAGATGCAATACACTTTAAGGCATCTTTCTAAGTTTGTAAATATTTTCCAAACAAACAAGTAGTCAAAGCGTGGAAGTGAATAGTGCTTGCTATTCGTTATTAATAAACGATGGGACTAGTTCATATTAAATTTAAAATAGGGCAATTATGTTCTTGTACCTATTTTCAGTTACAGTTGTGATTCTCCTCTCTTTACTTTTTAGGGTTTATGATTTTGCCCTTGTTTTTTTTTAATGAACCAAACGTTTGTGCTAGTTTGGATGGTATTGATATGGATTGATAATTGTGCACGTGCATCTCGTTTTCAATCAGCATTAAGTAAAATAATTTTTTACTACATGTACTAAAGCATCATGTATAAGATTAAAACTTATATTAATTTTTCTACAAGGGGGCATACAACCTACTACAAATACTTAGAAGTTGACCATACTTACATGAGTACAAAAATTACAACACAGTGATCAGGACAGATATATAGGCAGTAAATATATTACTAAATGACAATATGCATATAATGGTTTTTACGATTGGTCATGCCATCATCATTACAAACACACATATAAATTCGCCGTCCAAAAAATCACAGTGCAGAGGGCATCAGCCGCCAAGATTCGTCAGTCACGGTGTCGGTGACACGGGCCCGGAGGTATCGAGACCAAAGGGAAGGGCGGCCATAGGGATCCACGTGGCCCATTCCCCCGGAGGGGTCGGGCCCGAGGATGACGTGGCGGCTGCCCTCCCGGTTTCCCCCGGGGTCGGGCCGCTCCCGTTTCTCCCCCGAGACCTGGGGCGCCCTGACCCCCTGCGGCTTGGATGCCACGTGCGCGGGTTAGGTGAGCGTGGCAGAACTCACCTAACCACATTTATAGCGGTTCAGACGGGCACACTACGCCGCATTTAATGCGGCGTGGCGCATGCATATCCGGTCTGTGACCGGTCACGGTGAGTGACCGGTCGCAGACCGGTCAGATCGGGGGGTAGGTGGTGTCAGGATGCCTGTACACCGCACGTGCGCCAGGCAGCTTGCTGCACGCCTCGCCCCGTCCCATCAAAATGATGAGAGCTTCTGTCTCTCGTCTCTCAGCCGGAGTTGGTACCCCAGCTCCGGTCAGATGTTTCCCGTTCCCAATGTGAGCGGGACACGGAAGTCATCCGCCATTTAATGAAGGCTGAAATGGGCGTCCCCCGGATGGGTCGGCTGACCGAGCGAAGGCGTGCTGTGGCGTCTGTCAGAGGCTGCTTCCGACGGCAGGATAGCCCTAAATGTAAAAGAATGTTTTCTTTCTTAGGCAGCTCGTGGCCCATGTGGTAGCCCCTTGCCACATAAAAGGAGGCCCAGGCCTAGGAGAGGAAGGGGGACTCTCTCTGGATTCCATCATACTCTCAGATCTACCAGGACATAGGAGTAGGGTATTACGCTCCTTAGCGGCCCGAACCTGTCTAAATCGCTTGCGTCCATGCGTTTTTCTCGCTAGGATCCCACAGATCAGGGGCGAAGAATTTCACCTTGCGCCCCCGGCCGAACCGGCAAAGGGGGGCCTGCGCGGTCTCCCGGTGAGGAGCTTCACACTCCGTCATCTGGCGCGCTAGGTAGGGGGCGCGCGCGTGTTTTTCTAAGCCCCCATTTCCTTTCGTGTGTGCCAAGCTTCGCCAGGTAAGCCCTATGGCCGAAAAGGCAGTGGCGTACGATCCTTCTTCGAGCGCCAGCGGTGATGGCGGGGAGTAGAACCCGCGCCATCGGGCTCACACCCCGTCGTCCCCCTCCCGCCGGAATCTTGGGCGGGGGAAGGCGCCTGAGGAATCCGCGACCTCGCCGCCCGCAGGCAACGGAGGAGGACGGCGAGGCGGGGTGCGTCGCCGCCTCACCTATGGTGATGGCGGCACGCCCCAGGGCACGCTCTAGGCTGCGGGCGCACTCTTGCGTCACCTGCCCATCGTCCCCGATCCAGAGACCCCGACCCAACGTTGGCTGGATGACGTGGCCAACCTGGTCATGACGGCGCAGCAGCACCTAGGCACCGGCAGGCGGTCTTCCGCCGCCGGGACCTCTGGCGCTGCCACCACTGGCTCTACGTCATCGAGGCGGGGGGCACGACGGGCGATGGCCGACACCCGCCGTTCGTCCGCGGTTCCCTCGTCAACGCCTCCGACTCATGAGAATATGCATGGGGGGCAGACGCCTGGCTTGATATCGAGCGTCGACGCGACGCTTGTCGCGCCGCCCATGCAACGGAAGGCGCCTCCTCCTCTGGGGCGCCGCTCCGTTCCGGTCACGGGGGCCGGCCCCCTGTGTTCCCGGTTGGTGGTGCCGGCTGTCGAGCCTTCGGAATGTCCGTTGGCCCCCGAGGTTCTGGCCCACCATCTCCAAAAAATATGACGGGAGCGTCAACCCCGCTGAGTTTCTCTAGATCTACACGACTGGAATAGAAGCCGCGGGGGGTGACGACAGGGTCATGGTGAACTTCTTTCCCATGGCCCTGAAGGGCCAGGCGCGGGGTTGGCTAATGAACCTGCCACCCACGTCGGTCCACTCCTGGGAGGACTTGTGCCAGCAGTTCACCACGAACTTCCAAGGTACATATCCGTACCCAGCGAAGAGGCGGACTTGCACGCGGTACAGCGGAGGGACGATGAGTCTCTCCACTCGTACATGCAGCGGTTCTGTCAAGTCCGCAACACCATACCTTGCATCCCTGCACATGTGGTTATCTACGCATTTAGGGGGGCGTGCGGCACAACCACATGCTCGAAAAGATCGCCTCCAAGGAGCCCCAAACCACCGCGCAGCTCTTCGAGCTCGCGGACCGTGTGGCTCGCAAGGAGGAGGCCTGGACCTAGAACTCCTCCGGCTCTGGAGCGGCGGCTCCGGCTGCCCCCGAGTCCGTCGCCCGTTCAGGGCGACGGGACAGGAGGAGGAAGAAAAGGTTGGCCCGTTCCGACGATGAGGGTGATGTCCTCGCCGCCGAGGGCGCTTCGCGGGCCCCCCGAAAGGGGAGGCCCGTGGGTGAAAAAAGAAGGAGGCCGGCACTCCCGGCAGAGAGCGTCTGGCCGGCAGGTGGTGCACTGTGCATAACACCTCCCTCCACGACCTCACCGACTGCCACGCGGTTCAAAACTTGGCCGAGCGAACGAGGAAGTGGGAGGAGGAGAAGAGGCAGGAACGCCGTGAGGGCAAGGCCCCGGCGACTTCCACCGGCAACCGGTGAGGTGAGGCCAAGCAGAAGGCCCCCGCTGAGGACGTCGACGATGGCGATGATGACCTGGGCTTTCAGGAGCCCGAGGCCACCGTCGCCACCGTTGATGAGGGAGCGTGCACTCACGCTTCTCGCCGAAGCCTCAAGGCCATGAAGCGAGAGCTTTTGGCCGCAGTCCCCACCTATGAGGCAACGTGGCAGGCGCGTTGGTCGAAGGTCACCCTTACCTTTGATCGGACCGACCACCTGCCATGCGTTGCCCGGGGAGGACAGATCGCGATGGTGGTCTCCCCCATAGTGTGCAACGTGAAGTTGAGGCGCGTCCTGATATACGGTGGCGCAGCTCTCAACATCCTCTCCCCCGCGGCTTTTGATGTCATCAAGGCCCTGGGGATGGAGCTCCGACCGTCCCAGCCAATCATCGGCGTGACGCCAGGGCACACCTGGCCGCTAGGCCATATCGACCTCCCGGTCACCTTCGGTGGCCCCACCAACTTCCGTACCGAGCGGGTGGACTTCGATGTGGCGGACCTCAATCTGCCCTACAACGCGGTCCTGGGAAGGCCCGTGTTGGTGAAGTTCATGGCGGCCACCCACTATGCCTACCTCCAGATGAAGATGCCGGGCCCAAGTGGCCCCATCACCGTCCACGGCGACCTCAAAGTCGCACTCGCTTGTATGGAGCAGCGCACGGACCGCCTCCCCGCGATGTCCAAGCCCGCGGGCGGCGACGAGAGGCCCGGTGCCTCCACCTCGCCCGCCCCGAGGCAGCGGATGGCCTCAGGCAATGAGGTCCCGGTGAAGGAGGTCGCCCTGGGCGACGACCCGTCCAAGACCACTCGGATTGGTGGTCTCTTGGACGACAAATAGGAAGACACGCTCGTCTCCTTCCTGCGGGCAAACGCCGACGTCTTCGCGTGGAGACCGGCGGACATGCCCGGGGTCCCCAGAGAGGTGATCGAGCACCGTCTCGCCGTGTGGCCGGACGCAAGGCCCGTCCGACAGAAGGTGCAGCGGCAGGCCCCGGAGCGCCAAGCCTTCATCCGCGAGGAGGTGGCGCGGCTTTTGGAGGCCAGATTCATCCGTGAGGTCATCCATCCAGAGTGGCTCGTGAATCCGGTCATCGTCCCCAAGGCGAACGGCAAGCTCCGGATGTGCATCGACAACACCGACCTCAACAAGGCATGTCCTAAGGACCCTTATCCCCTGCCACGCAGAGATCAAATTGTCGACTCCACCGCGGGGTGAGACCTTTTGTGTTTTCTAGATGCATACTCAGGATATCATCAGATTCGCATGGCTAGGGAGGATGAGGAAAAAACCGCATTCATTACCCCTGTAGGAACTTATTGTTATACAACCATGCCTTTCGGGTTAAAGAATGCGGGTCCTACTTTTCAGCGTACTACTCTTATTTCTTTGGGTAGTCAGATAGGGAGCAATGTTGAGGTCTACATCGATGACTTGGTTGTAAAAACGCGCAACCAAGAGACCTTGCTCTTGGATTTAGCGGAGACTTTCGAGAGTCTCCGCTCCGCGCGCATAAAACTGAACCCCGAAAAGTGTGTGTTCGGTGTGCCTGCGGGCAAGCTTCTCGGGTTCTTGATCTCTAGCCGAGGCATTGAGGCCAACCCCGAGAAGATATGAGCTATTGAGCGGATGCGCCCCCCCCCAGCAAGCTTAAGGACGTGCAATGCGTCACCGGATGCATGGCTGCCTTAAGCCGATTCATATCGAGGCTGGGAGAGAAGGCGCTGCCCCTATTTAAGCTCCTTAAGCGCTCCGGGCCGTTTACCTGGACAGAGGAGGCTGAGCGGGCCCTCACCCAGTTGAAGGCATACCTCAGCTCCCCCCCGATCCTGGTCGCCCCGGAGCCCGATGAACCGCTGCTACACTACTTGGCGACAACCCCGCAAGTAGTCAGCGCGGCATTGGTTGTGGAGCGCGACGAGGACAACCCTCGGCCCGCGTGCTCCCACCCTGTGTCGACCTGACCCGGGACAGAGAAGGGAGGAGAGGCCCCCGAGCCGGACGGCGGCCTAAGGCCCCTAACGACCGGATGTGGCCCTCTGCCCGCTCGTCCGACGGCGCCGGATGCCCCCGACCCCCAAGAAGGCCCCAAGGCCACTGCGGGAAGGTGCGGCCCGACGCCCTCCGACCCCAAGGTCGTCGGCACAGAAGCCGAGTGGGCCCGGCAAGGCCCCTTGGACGACGAGCGCCCCGGGAACGGTGCCCTCAACGGAGAGGACAGGCCCCGTCGGAAGGTGCAGCGGCCCGTCTACTTCGTTAGTGAGGCGCTGCGGGATGGCAAGACCCGATACCCTCAGGCCCAGAAGATGCTCTACGAGATTCTGATGGCCTCGAGGATGCTGCGACAATATTTCCAGGCACATCGGGTCACTGTGGTCACGTCCTACCCCCTCAGCCAAATCCTACGCAACCGAGAGGGTACTGGATGAGTGGTAAAATGGGCAATCGAACTCTCCGAATTTGACTTGCACTTTGAACCACGCCACGCGATCAAGAGCCAGGCCCTCACTGACTTCGTGGTGGAATGGACCCCGGCTCCTGAGCCCGATCTCGGACTCTCCGCCCCCGAGGCCAACATGAGCCCCTTGCAGCTGCCTCACGCCACCTACTAGGTGATGCAGTTCGACGGCTCCCTGGCCCTTCAGGGTGTCGGCGTGGGGGTCACCATGACCTCGCCGAGCGGAGACGTCCTTAGATATTTGGTTCGCCTAGATTTCCAGGCAACCAACAATATGGCGGAGTACGAGGGACTCCTTGCGGGACTCAGAGTGGCGGCCGGAATGGGGATCCGCCGCCTCCTGGTTCTAAGCGACTCCCAGTTGGTTGTTAACCAGGTCTCCAAGGAGTACCGGTGCTCCGACCCACAGATGGACACCTACGTCCGCGAGGTGCGGCGTATGGAGCGCCATTTCGACGGGTTAGAACTTCGGCACGTGCCCAGATGGGATAACGCGGTCGCCGACGAACTCTCGAGGCTCGCTTCATCGCGAGCCCCGACCCCACGGGGCGCCTTTGAAGAAAGGCTGGCCCAGCCGTCGGCGCGACCCGACCCCCTAGGGGAGACGGACGTGCCTGCGCGGCCCCCGAGGCCCGTCGGAGTCCAAGCCTCGGGACCCGGGGGGGACGAGCCCGGCCCCCCAAGATTGGTCACCTGGATAGCCGAGATCCAGGCGTTCCTCAAAGATCAGACTCTATCCGAGGACCGCGAAGGGAGTGAACGCGACAATCGCATCTCCAGGCGCTACGTGCTGGTGGAAGGGGCCCTCTACCGGCGCGGGGCCAACGGAGTCCTCCTGAAGTGCATTCCTCGGGAGCAGGGCGTCGAGCTTCTTGTCGATGTCGATGAAGGCGAGTGCGAAGCCCACTCCGCCTCGCGCACCTTGGTCGGCAAGGCCTTTCGCCAGGGTTTCTATTGGCCAACGGCGCTCCACGACGCAGCTGACCTGGTCCGACGATGCAGGGCGTGCCAGTTTCACGCCAAGCAAATGCATCAGCCGGCTCAAGCCCTGCAGACCATACCTCTTTCATAGCCGTTTGCCGTCTGGGGGCTAGATATCCTGGGTCCCTTTAGGAAGGCCCCGGGCGGGTTCGAGTATCTGTATGTCGCAATCGACAAGTTCACTAAGTGGCCCGAGGCTTATCCGGTCATCAAGATCGACAAGCACTTGGCGCTAAAATTCATAAAGGGCATCACTGCTCGGTTTGGGGTGCCTAACCGTATTATTACGGACAACGGCACCCAGTTCACCAGTGAGCTTTTTGGCGACTACTGCGAAGACATGGGCATCAAGCTCTGTTTCGCCTCACCCACCCACCCCAGAAGCAACGGCCAGGTGGAGCGCGCCAACGCGGAAATCCTCAAGGGCCTCAAGACCAAGACCTTCAACATCATCAAGAAGCATGGCGATTCGTGGATCGAGGAGCTGCCAGCGGTACTTTGGGCGAACCGAACCACCCCAAGCCGAGCGACAAGGGAAACGCCTTTCTTCCTCATCTATGGCGCGGAGGCGGTCCTCCCATCCGAGCTCACCCTGAGGTCCCCTCGGGCCACCATGTATTGCGAGGCTGATCAAGATCAACTTCACCGAGACGACCTCGACTACCTGGAAGAGCGAAGGCGGCGCGCGGCCCTCCGAGCCGCGCGCTACCAGCAAAGCCTGCGGCGCTACCAATACATGTCCGGGACCGATCACTCTGCGTCGACGATCTCATCTTACGCCACGTCCAAACGCGTGCTGGACTGAGCAAACTCTCACCAATCTGGGAGGGTCCGTACAGAGTGATCGGCGTCCCCCGGCCGGGCTCGGTTCGATTGGCCACGGGCAACGGCACAGAACTGCCTAACCCATGGAACATCGAGCATCTTCGCCGCTTCTACCCATGAGAGGGGTCGGGTGTCGTACCTCGGGCTCGGGCCAACCCCGCATCCTCCTCGGGCACGCAGGGTTGGCCGGGGGCTCCCACATGCACATACTTGTTTAATTTTTTCCTAGCATTTCAATAACAAGCATTTTCAATTTCCTAAGGACTGCGCCTGTGTTATCGTTTCCTTTTGAAAAATCTTGACTTGAGTCAGTCTGCTTGTGCTCGTCCTTGTTCTCGGCAGCCCGGGTCGTCTAAACCGCCAAACGGGGCCCAGAACCGAGCCGTGCCCCGAGGCGTGGTGAACTCCGGGGAGGAATCGGCAATGGCCCACAATCGGGTCCCCATAACCCTTGGTCACTGCGCTCCCGGCCTGGCCAGTCTCGACATACGGATCTCCCCAAGGCACTAGCTCTGACCCGTGCCGCTTGAGGCTGGGGCCTGAGCACGAGCCCTCACTCAAGCCAAAGATGCAAAGGGATCGCGACACAGACCATCCTTATCACGCGCATATAGCAAGCATAACTAACATAGAAGTTAAAATTTTGTTTGACTGCAGATAAGATGAAGTCAGTTTGTACAAACGTTGGCCCAAAGGCCTCAGAAGATGAAGGAACCAAAGGGGGAAGGCCCTGTGGTGGTGAAGCCCGGCTCGGCTCGCCGGTCGGTGTGTTGGCCTCGGGGGCCTTTCCCGAGGCCGGCTCTTCCTCAGCGCCCCCTGGGGCGTCGGGCCCCGGGTGCGCCCCCTCGACGTCATCGCGGGCCGCCTGGGTGGCGGCCTTGGCCCCCGGCGCACCGGCGACCTCGGCCTCCGGTGCTCTGGCGGCCTCGGCCTCCGACGCGACCTGGGAGGCAGTCTCGACCGCTGGTGCCTCGTGCGCGCGCGCCATCTCCGCCTCCCGGGCAGCCTCCTGAGCTACCCATAGGCGGCCTACGGCTTCCTGCAGGTCGGCCTCCCGCCTCTGTGCCTCTGCGGTCGCCACCTCCCCGGCCTCGTTGCCCGCGGGCCGGCCGGCCTTGGAGTGACGCGTGGGGCGGGACGGGGTCTCGCTGAGGCGGATGAAGAATATGGAACAGAAAGCGGTAAACAAAAATAAGCCCTGGGGGTTTGGGAATGAGAGTGTGGCCGCTGTGGGAGAGAGGTCGAACCTGCGGGGTGGCCGGCTGAACGACCACTTTGGGGGCGTGATGAGGCTCCCCCTGCACGGCTCGGTCTCCCCCAACTTGCAGAGCCGCTTCTTCTTCCGCTCCCCCTCGGGCTGGGGTGTCGGTGCGGCGTCCTCCGGGCGCCTGCCGCTGACGTGCACCGCCCCGCCCCCTCGGGAAAGAGATGGAGGAGGGGTCGCCTCCTGCTTTCTCTTCCCCTTGGCGTCGGTAGGGCGGCTGCCCCCCGAAACCCCGCCGTGGGGCCTCGAAGCATGGCCCCCTCCGGGGGTAGATTGGTCCCCTCCGCGGCTGCCGCCCGCGTCATCATGGCCTTGGGGGGCCCGATCCCCCGACGCCCCGACCGTCTGCATGATGGCCAGAATGTTGGCGCGCTCCGGGTCGCTGTAGAGGAGGAGGATTCCCCGAGGGATGAGGGATGACTCCACGGAGCTAAGGTTTAGCACCCGTTGGACCACCATCTTGAAGTCCTCGGGGTCCCAATCCCACTTACGCCCCTGGTGGGTCCTCAGGGGGTCCTCGGTCCCGGCGTACTCCCAGGCGCCCCGGGCGTGTCGCCGGAGCAGCGCGATCCGGCGGTGGAGGTAATCGCCGAACACCATGGCCCCCGTGAGCCCCTGGGCTCGCAGGCCCACCAGGCGATGCAGGACGGCGTTGTAGCTGTCCCCCAGATCCACCGTCGCCCACCAGCTTGGCGCTTGCGCTGGGGGCTGGCTCGAGAGTCGGAGGCGCGCTTCGTCTGGGAGGGGGGTGTAGAACCAGTCGCTCTTCCAGTCGTCCCACTTCTTGCGAAGGACGCACGGGATGTAGTGGTTCAACACCTGCCCCCGCGGCTGGAAGTAGCAGCCACCGACCACCGTCGGCGGCGATACCGGCTGTACGGTGAAGAACCACCGAAACAGCCCAATGAACATCTCGCACAGGTGTGTGAAGATGGCCAGCGTCATCACCGCGTTGGGGGTGAGGTGCGCCATCTGGAGGCCGTAGAACTCTAGAACGGCCATGAAGAATGTGGAGAACGGCGGAATCAAGCCCGCCATGGCGAAGGAGAGGAAAAAGATGGACCGCTCTGGGTAGTGCGGCGCTGGGCGTCCCTCACCCAGTGCAACCACCTCCCGGGTGGCAGATTCCGGCATGAACCGGCACGGTAGCCCGGCCTGCCTCTCGCTGGTGATGCGGGAAGGCGTCAGCACACTGCCGACAAGTGGCACGGAGCTCCGCGTCATAGCGCCGGCGGAGGGGGAGCTTGAGAACGAGAGCATGTGGCGAGAGGAAGGCGAGAGAAACGAGAGAGCTAGGGCACGAATGGCAGAGGCAAGGAAAAAGTGGTGAGAGGAAGGAAACGAATCCCTTCCTCGGCGCCCTTTATACCCTTGCCTCCGCCGCGCTCGGCTCCTCGTTTCTCGCGCCCATCTCCTTGCCCCCTCGTTTCTCGCGCCCACACCTCCACTAACCCCACTCGCCCGCTCCCGGCGCACGCGTCAGTCGTGCGACCGTAGCGATCGAGGAGGGGCAGATCGTGTGCGCGTTAATCATGCTCGGTTACCGTGAAAAGCGTCATCATTACGTCCTCAGGCGAAACGGACCGACGTGTCCCGAGCCGCGCGCTGCCTCGAGTAATGTTGTGGTTACAAGGAGACCGCTCATTAATGTCGACTGGCATTTTTCTCTGTTGTGCGCGGCTCACGACCGTTGGAGTCCTGCTCGCCCTCGGGGGGCCGGTCCCACTTGTCACTAGGCCCGAGGGGTAGCGTCAAGCCTGGGTGCCCCCCCTCGAGTGTGGCCACCCGGGCGTAACGCCAGGGGCTACTGTCGGTGACACGGGCCCGGGGGTATCGAGACCAAAGGGAAGGGCGGCCACAGGGATCCACGTGGCCCGTTCCCCCGGAGGGGTCGGGCCCGAGAGTGACGTGGCGGCTGCCCTCTCGGTTTTCCTCGGGGTCGGGCCGCTCCCGTTTCTCCCCCGAGACCTGGGGCGCCCCGACCCCCTGCGGCTTGGATGCCACATGCGCGGGTTAGGTGAGTGTGGCAGAACTCACCTAACCGCATTTATAGCGGTTCAGACGGGCGCACTATGCCGCATTTAATGCGGCGTGGCACGTGCATATCCAGTCCGTGACCGGTCACGGTGAGTGACCAGTCACAGACCGGTCAGATCGCGGGGTAGGTGGTGCCAGGATGCCTGTGCACCGCACACACGCCAGGCGGCCTGCTGCACGCCTCGCCCCGTCCCATCAGAATGATGAGAGCTTCTGTCTCTCGTCTCTCAGCCGAAGTTGGTACCCCAGCTCCGGTCAGATGTTTCCCATTCCCAATGTGAGCGGGACACGGAAGTCATCCGCCATTTAATGAAGGCTGAAATGGGCGTCCCCCGGATGGGTCGGCTGACCAAGCGAAGGCGTGCTGCGGCGTCTGTCAGAGGCTGCTTTCGACGGTAGGATAGCCCTAAATGTAAAAGAATGTTTTCTTTCTTAGGCAGCTCGTGGCCCATGTGGTAGCCCCTTGCCATATAAAAGGAGGCCCAGGCCTAGGAGAGGAGGGGGGACTCTCCCTGGATTCCATCATACTCTCAGATCTACCAGGACACACAGGAGTAGGGTATTACGCTCCTTAGCAGCCCGAACCTGTCTAAATCGCCTGCGTCCACGCGTTTTTCTCGCTGGCATCCCACAGATCAGGGGCGAAGAATTTCACCTTGCGCCCCCGGCCGAACTGGCAAAGGGGGGCCTGCGCGGTCTCCCGGTGAGGAGCTTCACGCTCCGTCACATGGCGTGCTTGTCTTTATCACTCCCAAGAGGCACTTAGTCCTCACACTGAAAAGAAAGTAGCAGCAGCGGAAAAGGAGACAATTCTAGTGGGGCTTCAGCTCCACTTCATTGGCAAAACGCAACTGGGGTATAAGCTTTGGTCCTCTAACTCCGTCTTCAGCTCAGAAGCACTACACTTCTAAAAAGGGGGAAATAGCAAGGCTGAATACAACCACCGTACTCAGCAAGCCACACAAACGATGCAAACGTGCCAGGGGAGACAAAGGGAGACTTGTGGTTATTTGCATAAAGGCGATTGTAAACATTTATAGTTCAAAATGGTAAAACAGTTGATTAATTAAGGCAAGATTAAATCTTCACTTAACAACGCTAAACACGCTGAAACAGGCCCAACCAAACCACCTGAACTACACCAGTTCATTAAGCCAAGTTAATTAATAGAGTGGGACTAATTACGGTGAAGCTGGTCAATCGCTCATAACCGCGGGCATGGCTATTCGAATAGTTTTACTCTTGGAGAGGTGTATAACCATACCTACAAGACACAATCCACCGTATGTCACCGTAACCGCGCAGACACGTCACCATGCCAGTGATTGTGACAAGACCCTTCGTATAACTCCCCCTAACCAGGCACACCACACTATAGGTTTCACCCTCACCCCTAAGCCGGGGTGGGCAGTCCCCTCTTGTGTCATGGTGAATTCGGAAGTTGCATAGATGTCACACCCTGAAGTTTCCCTTTTCTAGCTTTAAAATCATTTAATAAATGGCCCTAACAAATTGTTTAAATTAACCTAGAATTAAACCCTAATTAATAAATGAATTAATAATTGAAAATGGCATGGTGGGATTTTTATTGAAATCCCCATGTTAAAATACACTAACAGGATTTTTAGTGGAATTTTTCAGAGCCTTGGAAATAATTTTAAACCAATTAAATAAATTATCGACATTAAATAAATCATTTTTAGTGGAATTTTTAGAGCCTTGGAAATAATTTTAAACCAATTAAATAAATTATCAATATTAAATAAATCTCAAAAAGTCTCTTTTCTTTTTCTTTTTCTTTTTCCCCTCCTTTTTCCCTTTCTTCGCCTACGACAGGGCCGGGATTCAATTTTGAATCCCGACCTTCTCTCTCCCGCAATGGCCGTCGGCCATTCCGCACTCATCTCGGCTTCATCCAAACCTCCACCGCCCCTATAAAGGTCGCCCTCGACCTCCTCTCTCTTTTTCCGAGCTCGCCACCACCTCCCGTGCTCTACACCGTGCCCGCGCCGTCAATCCTTCCGCCGTCGCTCGCCGTCCATCTTCGGTCGCCGCTAATGGCCACTTGAGCGGCTGCCTAGCCACGCCGCCGCCACCTCCGAGCTCGCCGCTATCGCCCAAACCTCGGCCGTCGTTCGGTCATCGTCGGTCACCACCGTTCGTCGTCATCGCCATTGTCTTCCACCACGCCGGCCAACTCTAGTGTGGAGCTACACCCTCTCCTCTTTTTTTTCTTTTTCCTCTTCTTCTTCCCGCACCGCCGCATGCTCGCCGCCGCCTTCTGGTCGCGTCTCCGCCCGTGGTCGCCGCCGGTGGCCATGCGCGCGGCCACCGGCGCATCCCAACCGCCCGATTTGCCACGCGTGCCCACGTGGCCGCCGTGTCGACGTCACGTGGCGCACTCATCCCGGCCGGTGGAGTCCACCGTGCGTCGCCCGCCTTTGAGCCGCTGATGTGTGGGGCCCGCTTGTCGGTGCCGACCCCCTTGATGATGTAAGCCCTAGGAATTATTACGCAATAAATCATTAAGTTGTTTTCTGTTTATAGTAAAAACACAGAGAATCTTCTAAAATTCATAACTAATTCATCTGAGCTCTATTTAAGTCCATTCAAGTCTTAGTAAATTTATAAAAATACCTAGAATCTATTAAAAATGGTTTTATTTCCTATTTCAATAGACTTCTAGCCTGTTTTGCATGTGTGCTTTGTATGTTGCGTATATTCTGACGCTTCCGAAGGTCCGCTTTATTTTGAAGTTGTTGCAGAGGTTCCTATAGCACTGGAGCAATGCAAGTCATACATGTTCATTCATCATATTGTACCTCTTTCACAAATGTCTTGCTTTCTATTAAATATTGCATTTATTTTATAATATCTTGTGGGATGGTTACCTATACTTGGCCCTAGCTTGTTCACCTCGTACCATTGATAACTTGGGTATTAATATAATTAGACATTGGTCTAGAAAATGCTTAGCCATGCTTAAATCAACTAGCTCACTATGGGGAATCTCACATGTAACTTATATCTTTGTTTATCATTGATGATGTTGGAAATGTACCGTTATGGTACTAATATAACTAAAATTATACCTAATGGTGGACTATGGGCGCATGGTTCTGTTAGATGCGCCCATGGTAGTTAAGGACTGGTTCGCGGGAAATCCTGGAAGAATTAGCGTACTTACCACAAGCCAGCGTGGGCAACGGCTAGGCTTGTAGTGTAGCTTTTCTCTTTCCGACGTACCCAGGCTAGGGTGGGCGTGATGGGGTTTGGATCGGCCGGGGTTGTACTGGCTGATCAGCTGCTGGATTCACCGTGGCACAAGGGAAGGCTGCCTACCTTGGTTTTAAGTGTAGAGGCGAAACCTGAAGTGTGATGCGATCGGTTAGGGAGGGTTATGCGAAGGGTCCTGTCACAGTTCCTTTTCGGTATATCGTGGTGTTATGCCAGCACACGGCAACGTGTCGTGGGACTATGTCTTGTGGGTACAGTTGTACACCTCTAATTAGAGTAAAACTATTCGAATAGTCATGCCCACGGTTATGGGCGATCAACCAGATTCACCGTGATTAGTCTCACAGTAATAATTTGGCTTATTTGGAACTGATGTAGTTCAGGTGGTTGGTTGGGCCTGTCACAACGTGTTGTAGCGTTGGACAGAGATGATTAATATTGCTCAATTATATTCTACAGTTTTACTATTTTCAACTACTGTTCTTGAATCCCTATTTTATGCAAAAGAACCCCTAGCCTCCTTTGGAATTATTTGGATCTTACCTCCTTTATTGGTAAGACCTGCTGAGTACAGTGGACAGTACTCAGTCTTGCTCTATTTTTCCCCCACACCAGAGTTGGAATACTTCTCAAATGAAGGTTACTCGGAGGAGTAGGTTTCATCGTTGCCGTCGAGGATGCCCGTGGAGTGGAGTCGCCGCGCTGCGAGCGTCAAGTTTATCTGTTTGGCTCGTTTTATTTTCCGCTACATTTGTAAGACTTTTATTATGTTTGTAAGACATAGATCTATGTATCGACTTTGTTGTTTGTGTACCCTGGCTGGTCCTGGACAGGGGTTTTAATGCACATTCAGCTTGGAATTCTATTTCAGGAATTTTTAGGCATGACAATAGACCGTCGTAGGGTCCATCCAAATTCCATCACGGCCACCCTTGCTTGGGAACGACAGAAAGGGAAAAGCTATACTACAAGTCCAGCAGTTACCCATTCTTGCTTATGGTAAGCACGATAAGTCGTCCAGAATTTCTCATGAACTGGTCCTTAATTTCCAAAGGTGCGACAAGCAAAACCATACACCCACAACCCACCATTAAGCCATATTTTAGTTGAGTAATTACCATGGCCAGGTGTCTCGAGCTCGCAGCTCATCAATATGCTAAATGTAGATGGTGTAATTACCCCATTAAGTGAGCTAGTGGTAATTAAGCATGGCTAAGCACATATAATTCTAGCTAGGTCAATATAAATGACGCAAGCTAGTCAATTTATCACCCAAGTTTGACAATGGATGGATATCAAATGAACGTGGCACAAGCAAGCAGATAGTTAGTCCCAATTCCATGTGATTAGCAAAACATGCAATTTATTTGCAAACAGTAAAACATTTTCTAAAGTAGGCTCAACATGCTCAAGGGAAAATGTGTGACCTACCTTGCTTCTTCAAACAGTCTTCCTAACTCTTTTCCTTGCGAGCGCGGTCTTTTGAAATGGCGGAACCTACATGCTTGCACACGAAACAAAGAAAAACCCTAATAAAAACCAAATAAATAGTACATGAAAATTATACAAATATCTAGAGCTCGATTTTAGATGAATTTTGCAAGTTGAATGGCTCAATTTGGAGTTCGTATGAATTAGTTATGAATTTTAGAAGTTTTGAGCCATTTAAATGAATTTCTAGAATTAAACTCAATTTATTGCGCAATTAAGACGATTTATGATGTCAGCCGGGGGGAACGGCACTAACAGGCGGGTCCCACGCATTGGTGACCCAAGGGAGACGGGCGCACGATGGATCGGGTCCACGTATGGTCGGGACACGCGTCCATCATGTGGCGTTGACGAGGCAACCACGTGGGACGGGCACACTGACATGGCGCCGACGCGGCAGAGCCACTGGCAGCCGCGGCGGGCATCACACGGACGGCCCAGATCTCTCAAAGGAGATCGGGTGGCCACGGCTACGGGGAGCAGGCTCACCAGCCGGCCAGCCGGGAGGTGGCAGCGCACAGGCCAAGAGACCGCCGGCGGCGAGCGGCGGTGGCACAGGGAGAGGGCGCAGGTGAGGGCAACCAGAAGGGGAGGAGGAAGGGATTATCACCATGCGTAAGGGACGGTAAGCCGATGACAGGAAGACAGCCGGCGGTGAGCCTCAAATGGCGATGCTCCTTAGGGTCACGAGGAAGATGGCACTCCGGTGGTGGCTTGAGGGGTGGGGTGACGGCCCAGGTGCGGTGATGTGTGACGATGCCAAAGGCGGCCTCGGCTCTATGAGGTGGCAGCTAGAGCGGTGGCGGTTGTCAACCGGAGACGGCAACGGCGGCGGCGGCTCGGGTTGGTAGCGGAGGCGACGCTCGGGCGATGGTTGGTATCAAGTGAGGGACGGCTAAGGTACTCCTTGACGTGGCGAAGCAGACGGCAATGACGGTGCAGTGCGGCAGTGGCAGTAGCAGCGGCGATACCCGACCGGAGGTGGCAACCGGCGGCGAAGGCAGGGTTTGCGGTGGGAGTGGCATTTTGGTGGCAGGTTTAAGGCGCGGAGTGGCGGCCCAAAGGTGGCATGTTGCAGCGAAGCTAGTGGTGGCCACGGCACGGCACGGCGACGACTCAAGCGGCGGTGAGCGACAGCTGGACGAGCGCCAACGAGGGTGAAGAGAGAAAAACGGTAGGAAAGATCGTTTCAAGGACTAGTTAATCCAGAAGAGACCGAGTTCAAGGAGGATGCAGCATGGTAAGTTATCTATTAATTAGGCAGAGTTAGTTAGTTTCCTTTTATTTTTAGGAAAGATCGTTTAAAGTCTGAATAGGACTTGTATCTTTTACTTTATCTTTAGAAAAGTATATGTCTTGTCCAATAAGGACTAGTATCTACCCATGGGTATAAATATGTACCCGAGGTCTTTGTAATCTATCTCTCGATCAATACAACTTTTGGCGCATCGCCACCCTCTTTCCCAAGGTTTTTATTTATCAACCGGCGGAACTTGGCACCTGACGCTGGGCTGCATCGGCTTTCGATCTCCGGCGAAGGGGTAAGTCCTACGTTCCGTCGGTCCCAGCAATTGTATCGGCTACATTGGTGTTGTTCAAGGCTGCATCGCTTCGACCTCTTGGATCGCTTTGGTTCGGTTGATATATTTGCCTACCTATTTATCATATATTTTAGTTAATCTAAGTCGATTACTCAATTTACTTGTATCGGTCAGATCTTTTCTAGGGTTTTGCCGGTATCGGCTAAATTGTCTTGTCAATCTAGATTAGCTAAGGCATCTATCACCCTGAAAATCAGTCGAAGGCTTGATTGTCTAGATATTATATTTCTTTCCATACTTTGCGCTGCATCAACCCTAGTCATGCTTAGAACCATAATCTCCAGTCTGCTTTTTGATTGCCAGTAAGGATTTCATTGGGGTTTCAGTTGATAAGTTATCTGGACATTGCATCGGCTCACAAGGATTACATACAAGTTGAATTTAGCCGATGACAACAAAGGTTTCGTTGATTATCTAATCATTTGGATTTAATGACATCGGACCTTCAGCCGATGTATGCCTTAACCTTCGAATCAGCGCTTATTCTATCGTATCACTATTAGTCGATTGGTTTCTATTGTTTTATTGCATTATCATCAGCCGATTATCTTTATATCGTTATTTACATCAAGTGTCAGAATCTACATTGGATATATAGCCGATTGTTCAAAACCCTATCGACATCGGCTAGTATCAGCATCTGCTGGAATTACTTCATCAGCTTGTCAGCCGATCGGCTCTTTGATCTGCTGTTTATATATCTTGTCAATTGCAGGATCAAACTGACTGGCATGCCCGCATCTTATCAATTTTAGGACCTGCACTGGAGCTAAGCAGATCTCTCAGGCCTTCATGTGTTCGTCAACTTGGTTCGCGTCAACGTAGATTTGGCACCATCGGTCGGACACGAATTTTTCGTCAACACATGTATTTGGTGATTCCTCGCGCTTTGCTGCGGGAATTACTAAGTAATCTATAATATGTTTTCTTCAAATATCGAGCTATGAGTAAAAATGATATTATTTATTAACAACAAATAAAACTAATTTGTCAAACTATATTTGGAGAGAAATAAATTTAGTAGACTCTATAGTAGATTGTAGATAAAATATTAGGTTACTGGTCAAAATTTGCATCGTAAGAAGTGAAAGGTATGAAATGAAACCACGCACTCCTTGTCACTGCACTATCAAGTGCATCTTTGTCAATAACTATATAATAAATGGCTATAACTTCTATTGAAGTAAAGACCGGATATTACCCATTATATTAAAGAAAATGTATATCTAGAGATCATTTCACTTGGAAATAATAACTTTGCGAAAGTTTTGTTAGTAAAAATTACTAGTTTCATAGCGTTAAAATATGCAGCCCCTAAATTATGAGAAAGTCAATCCGTTCACGGCCCAACCGGCTTAACCTACCCCGCCGGCCCACCAATCTTTTTTTTTTTTTTGAGAACTGCCGGCCCACCAATCTGGCCAACAAAACGATTCAGCCTCTACGGTCTTCGCCTTGTCCCCAACGCCGCCGCCAATCTCTCGGCCGCCTCCTTGAGCTCCGGCACCTTCGGCGGTGTCCCCGCTCGCGGCCCCGCCGTCGCCGGCGGCCATCCTCGCTTCTTGGCAGCTCGCGCTACGCACCGGACCAGCCGGCTCTGCCTTGGCCTAGGCGGCTCGCCCCCCAGGTTCCACGTATGTGATTCAGTCTTCTGCAGTTCTTCAGTTCGGGAATTCAAGCTCATCCGATTATGTAATTCCAAATTATATCGATGCTAGCTTAGGGGAATCGAGCTAGGTAGTTAATTCCCTCATTCCACGTGTAACCGTTCCGCGCCGTGGATTACTCATGAAATTTGTGTGTATTTCCTTTTTTGATTTATCCGGGGTTAGATGAGCGTATTTTAATGGCTTAAGAGCTGTTGCACACTGCAGGCCTTGAAGTTATTTTTCTCCCAAGGCAGCATTCTCCATGTGCTCATTGCCACAAAATGTAGTTACCTCTGCTGCAGTCGTGCAATCGACAGGTAACTTATCTCTTCCTGGTCTCCAGCGTTTTGGGTGATAATCCTAGTGGCTCAGCAATTTGCATTTAGACTGTACTTGTTTGTTAATTCCTCACTTAACGCTCCCACTAGTAAAACAAAAAATGTAAGTGATACATTGAGATTCACATAAGCACACATTTTATATGTTGGTTACTGATATATCTATGAGTATGAACATTGGACATATGAAAAGCATTTTTTTATTTGATATTTTGACTTGAAAATTAGTTTTTTTCCCCATTATTTTGGATTACAATAAAAGTTAGTAATCAAAGTTACGGTTTCGAGATCATTTTAACATCCTAAACATCATTTATATGCGACAGCAGGATGAGGTCAAGTGTTTAAATTCAAGTAGCCGATTGGTTGTATTTATATCCAAATCGTTTTTAGTTGATAACATCTGTTGATGCCTTTATTTTTGGTGTCAATAATACATTGAGTTTCCTCAACCATCATGCAGATATTTTAGTTGATAATGGTTGTTATCGTCTTTATTTTCAAAAGGATCCAATATAAATCCCTCATTTGATTTCACTATAACTATACATACAAAATTCGTGCCTGTTGTGCATTTGTATTTTCTTTTAAATTCTGTGTAATTCTTTGTGTATTTCTTGAGAGGCATGCGATTGTTCTATACTTGAAATATGGATAGAACACCTAATTCAGGGGCGGACCTTCCCTTGTGGCAAGGTGTGGCAGGTATCATACCTAACTTCTGGCGTGAAGAATCCCTGAACATAGACACCGAATGCTCCATTAGTTGTTGTGGCTACGAGGGAGGCAAGGGGCAAGCGAGCTTGGCTGTAAAAATGTCATTTGATTGCCTGACATACCTAGCGCAGAGCAGTTGCTAGTTTGGGGGCCTCCCGCGGGCAGAGCATGTGCCGCTATGTTGGTCCAACGAGAGATTAGCAGAGCACTGGCATCAAACCAATAAGTGTCTTCTTTTTTTCTTGTTTCTGAACTTTATGGTTAAACTACTAATCTATTTGTACAAGCTAGTACTGATTAGTGACAATGCTATTGACGGCATCTGTTGGATTGTTGCTCGAGGAATTGAGCAAAAAGTGTCATAACTGATTTTGAGACAGTAGCAGCAAATGTTTGGAGAATATATTGGAAAATTGGATGGTCCAGTGTACACAACTTCACTTATAATGATTTATCCCAACAGTACCAATTCTCTAGTTGTCCTAATAAGAGATCGGCCATTTCTATACTTTTTAATTAGTTTAATTGGATATTTGGATGTGCACACTATCTGTTTTTTTTACATATACATTATATATTAACGTTTTGCCATCTCAATGTTTTTGGAAACAGCATACCACTGTATTGGTATATTGTATGTTGGTATTCATATGTCCAACAGCCGGTATTTGTATGTCTAACAAGTCTGCCATACCTATAATTTTGTGCTGGGTCTGCCACTGCACCCAATCAGTTGGGATTGGGTGAATGAGTTTTTGGTTTCTGATCCTGGATAAAAGTTGCAGCATTTTTTTTCTGCTTCATATACAGATTCTGCCAGTATTGTCGGTTTGTCCTTGTATATGGTTTATGAGTGTTGAATTTGTAACCAGATACCACTTGCTACTGACAGTATGTCACTATGTCTATCTTTTTTTACTTACATATAAGTACTACTGCAATTGTAGCATAGCTATGAGATATTCCCTGTTATCACTTTACACTCATAAAATAGAAGTATATCAATTAGAAAAGTTTTTTCACTTAAGTGTATTGCAGAAATTAATTCATGTCATTTTGATGCAGAAAGATGTATTGAGTTGCCTATGCCATGTTCACAAATTCTGAGGGCCAAATTCAATTCCCTATCATTTTCAAGGAAGATGTCCACTAAACCAACATTGCATGTATGCTTTCTTTTACTCACTAGCGGTGTTTCTTTAGTCCAATGGAATGCTTCATAAATTGTTGTGTGGATAGAATTTTCTCTGAATTGACGTATTGACAAACTACAATAATTTGTCAAACAAGACATTTCCTATCATACTTGCAAACTGTCTTATCCTTTTGCATTAGCACATAGTATATTCAATGCCACTGCTGCGATGTTGGCAATTGCTCACAATTCATATTTCCTGGAAGGTTCAACAGATATCTACTAAATGCATAGATCTCAGAAAATTCAGAACAGAATGCATGAGAATTATACTCATTATGCCTTCCTGATATTACCTTGTTATAGCATGATTAGGTTGATTGTATAAGCCATCAAAAGTTTAGTATGTGATGATACTATGATTGTTTTACATTGTACGCCTTCAGATAATTGTGAGGGCAGAGTTACATTGTTGCTTCCAAATTTGAAATAGCAATATAGAGATAAATATGAGTTTTAGAATGAGACAGATCCCTTTTTCAATATTAGCTTTTTGCAAAAGATTATATAGCATCTAATGAACGTGCATTTGTTTGTTATGTACCTTTTGGATATAATTAAAAAAAAGTGAAAATATAGTGCTGAGCTAGCCAAGGTTATGCACTTCAGCTGTAGGCAGAAGAGAAAATCAGTCAAATTCAGACAGATCCTTCTGCTATAAACAAATGTGAAAATCACCATCAAATTCGGTAGTTCCATGTTGCTACTTAGACTAAAGAGAAGGTGTCTTCTTTATTTTTTTTATTTTTTTACTATGAGCAAACACCATGATGCATTACTGTAGCTCCAGTAATTTCCTTGTTGAACTTTGAACTGAGGAAATGATCCAGTTTATTCTCTTCTGAGTTATGATCACTAAGCATGAATTCTACCTTTAATTAACATATTTACTTCAGAATTTAAGATGCCATGCGACTCAAACCCAAAGCACACAATGGAAATCTGCTACTGCAACCATTCAACGGTCTGAACCCAAAGGTAAAAAGGTTCTGGATGCATTACCTCAATTGAATCTACTGATGGTGTGATAACTACTGATCTTATATTTCTCATCTATGGATTTCAGGGAAGCTTAAAGGTCCTAAACTTGATGATGGAAGTGGAGGCTTTCCACCATTCCGTTTTGGTAAAGGCGGTGGAGGTGGTGGAGGTGGTGGTGGGGGCAGTAACTATTTCGGCGGGTTCCTCCTGTTTACCTGCGTTTTGCTTATGGATTACTTGAAGGAATTTGAGAAGAACTTGCTTTTACAAAGGCATCGTATAGGAGATGAAGCAACCGTTGGCCTTGTACAATAATTTTCGTCGTCAGCATTAGTTGCTGGTGTTTGATGTAAATTACTTGGTCAATTGCTGATGGTTGTCATCAAGCATGTTTGTGATTCACCATGTGTTGTTACATCAGAGATCAGACTAGCTTCCATTAACACTACAAGAAATTGCCGTTGTTTGCACCAGAAATTGCATATTCAGGCTATTATTTTATTGGCTGATAATAGCACTCAATTTCTCAGTTCCTTCTTCCTTGGATATCTTGGGAGTTATTTGGACATCTCACAACAATATCACCAAGATGATGATATTTATTGATATACTTCCTCTGTTTTTTTAGATGACGTTGTTGACTTCTGGATACACGTTTGATCATTTGTCTTATTCAAAAATTTTGTGCAAATGTACAAGATACAAATCATGGTCAAAGTACTTTTCATGATAAAACAACTCACAACAAAAATAAATAATAATTACGTAATTTTTTTAATAAGACGAATGATCAAAAATCAATGGCATCATCTATTAAAAACCAAAAACAAAAGTAGTATCATATTATTTCTGAGCAACAAGCTAGAGAAATCATATAATAAAGAAATTGCGTGTTAAATTAATTACACAATCAGAAGGGGAAAATTGTTGCCCTGCTCTGCTTTACACCTCATGAATGGCTGATGCTACATTGCCGGTTGCCTGAAATGGCAACAAGGACTACACTATTCCATATGTACACCGTGGTGTGTTTTTTGTGCTACAGACTTTTGACATGAATTAGGCTGAAATCTACATCAACTAGCTTGATCACCGCAATTCGATGCCGATGGACTTGCTTTAGGACTTTCAAGGCCATCAGGAACTTCGAGTTTTTCTTTTTCCACAGCATTTAGTGGTAAAATTGTGGTTGATTCATCATGTTTTCGAGTATCCAACTGCATTGCCGCCTCTGATGACCTGTTGGCTTCTGTTATCCCAGTAGAGAAACCATTGAAAATTAAAGAAACAAAAAAAGTTAGTGCTGCAATAAGCAACAACTCATTTACGCATATATAAGTGAATATTTGAATAAAATGTTAATAGCATTTTAGAATATCCATGCAGCTAAACAATGTTGTGTCAACGAATCAATTATGAATCTTTGTAATGTGGTAGTATCACAAATATTTCACTGAGGTTCTATAGGAATTGGGCTAGGAACTTATGAATTATTCAACTTCAAAATCTCCACCAGAAGTGCAGTAGCAGGGGTTTATTCACTTGCAATATAACCAACTATATAGTGAGCTCAATATGTCAAATCACCATCTGTCAATTTATCAACATCGTTTAAGGGATAGAAATATCTTAGCAAATTCCGTACCATTTATTTTTCCACGTGTAATGACTGTCCGGAGGTAGTCTCGGAACCCTGTCAACACTGCTTTTTCTTGCTGAGCATTTAGTTCTGAAGTGTCTTGATCATGCAATGCCACTGGAAATGAAATTCTATAATCCATTCCAAATGTACTACATTGCTCATCACACATCAATGCTTGTGTTCCTGGAGAGGCTGGCCTAGAATCCTCTAGGCTGTTACAGCAAGGACCAAAATCACCTCCATTCTGCTGATCCATATTGGTTGCACTATCAGAATTTGTGTGGATTACCCTTTCTACTTCCATCTCCGCTTTGTTTTCTGTAAAATAGAAAATATTTTTTAATATAAATACAGTAACAGTACTCCATCCGCATTTGGTGCTCAAACTATATAAATAAATTAATGTATACTAAAGTTTGCAGTGGACATGTAACTTGATGAGGCAAAGCACTCATAATTTTCAAATTGAAAATAGCAAACAGAATGTCTAGACACATTCATACTAATTGTATTGCAAAACACTCATGCAAGACATATTCCATTTTTCTTATAAATTTATACAAAATATATGCAGGCATCTGGAGTCCTCCATAACATGCAACTAAAATCACAGGAAGGATAATGTCTTTCCGATCACCAAGGTAGTCCACCTTTCCATCATGAATGCTCCCTCTGTATTTTTCTTATATGATGCTTCGACTATGACTTGGTCATACTTTTGAAACCTAACCATCAATAGTTCTTAAAATATTTAGTTTGAAAACATAAAAATCATATGAGTAGATTTTTTTTATTATATGTACTTTTACAATATTATATTTTTTAGATATTATTATTATGTTCTAATAGAAAATAGTGGTCAAAATTGCACACCGTAGACCGAATAAAGTTAACAGCCTCATATATTTAAATACAGAGGGAGTAATTTATCTATTTTGCATGTTCATTCATGGAAGTTCTGAAATTAGATCAGTTAAAGGAGAACAAAATCGTGTACCAGCTGTCATCAGGAATGCGTCTGCTGCTTTTCTGCATACAATCACCAAATGCTTGGCTAGACCAGTAGCATCCGTAGGGCTGATAGTGTTTGCTAACGCAGACCTAAAAAATATTTGATAAGTAAACAAAATAAGCATCAAGGTACATAACTGCAGCAATTTCTGTTAACACTCCAGGAAGTAGTGCCTATATTTGTTAGCATGCAGCCAAACTGTTCAAATTTTGGCTACTAACATAGGTAAAGGAACTTAATATTAATATATTCAATACAGCGAATCAGAATACTTCCATGATGATATATTTCTGCAGTATATTATTATTATCATGCTTCAAATTAATAGTCCAAATGATATCGTTAAGATCAGTTGATGTCCAAACATGTTTTCATGTACAGATAAAATCAATGCTTCAGTATTTTAACATTAACCATGCGCTTAGTACAACTTCTAGATGGCAAAACCATCAGAAGTTGATGCCAAAGGAGTACTTGTTTCAACTTTCCACAGCTCATGCCTTTCAAAATTGCAAGCCTTATGAGTTGCCATTCCTGACCACTTGATGACTTGAACACAGGAGGCCAGTGCCCCTGAGAAGCTGAGATGGTGCTGGCCATCCTTTCTTTGTAATCCTTTGGCCATCAATTTATTCCGGATATAATTTTGGCTTGGAGTTCATTTGAATCTGTTCTTAGTTTATCTAGTAAAACAATCCAACATGGTTTTACTTACCTATAGACCACGTTAGATCTACTCTGGTAGTTACTATAACACCCTTCGAGTCCAGTTGAAGAAGTAATTTCTGAAGAATCCACATGGTTAGCCTGTAGAAAACAAGAAACAGTTATGATTCCAGGAAATTCACTGCTAAAGTTACACAAAATCAGTAGCAGCGTGAAGTGGCTGAACAGCCAACTATGTTTTGAGTTTAAAGAACTATCCAGAAGCAAAACTATACTAAAATAAAATGTGACACACTATACCAGAATTTAATCTAACAGGTTATTTATCATGGAACCAGCCCATGTGGACAATACCTCTTGAAACTGTGCTGGCATCATGCTTCCTTCACCATTTAGTTTCTGACAAAGAGGATCTTCTGGAGGCCTTTTCCTACGCACTGGAGAATATCTATACCCTGATGATCCAATCGCACCATTCAAAGCGACATTGGCAGCATGTTGAATGTTATTTCGATCTGATGAGTTATCCCCTTCAGTTATAAGCCGTAGCTCCTCACTTCCTTCAAAATTCTTGCAATCCTGGCATTTACAATTCTTGGAGCAAAGGATATTTGCTTGAAAGCATTCACAGTACTTCTTGAGACATCCTGACTTTTTGCAATGGCAACCTTTATTATGCTTTGGAAGTGAGGCTGGTGCTCCAGCATCATCCTGGTGTGCAGTTAAGATTAATCAAATGCACAAAAATATCACATGAAGAGAATGTTGTATATAAATCTACCGAACAAAATGAGTTTGAAAATTCAAAAGAAACACTAAGCAAAATATAACTGGTTTAACATGGTGGGCTGTGCAGAAGAGTTTAGTTTATAAACAACATAGATTGCAAAATAAAAAATGTGAGCTATTAGTCATTTGGTCTATTAGTGGTTGATATGCCATGAAATCTTTCTATTGGTCACCTACACACCTTCTAGAATGTGCAGGAACCGATCAAATAGTTTGTTATGATCGAGGAACAAGTATAATACGCTGTGCAGGGTCTTAAACAAAAGATCAGCGAGTCCTACGGCAATCATTTTGTAAATAAACTACTGTTTAGTGTAAAAATGTGCAAAAGCAAGATTTCAGATTACATGGTATGATATATTTTTGAAGTGATTCCATTTTTAAAACTAAATTTCACGTGATAAAACGCGAGCTGTTGTTGTTATGTATCTCTGGTTCAATATGTGGTGCTCCTAGATACAAATAGAACGTTCATTTTCCGCAAACTATTGGTCAAATGCAGAAATTCTATCCAGGACTTGCATACTTATAGATGACCATTTTATTATCAGTTTAGTTGTGTTTAATAGGTAATATTAATTGACTAGCTGTTATCATTAGCATAGAAACACATAAATATAAATAGTATTGCATCAAATGTCATGTTTTAATGCAACCGATGAGATGTTTAGTTGCTACAGAGCTTTTCCTTTTCCATTTTTTTTTGCCAGCCTGGCAAGAAAGGCTGTAGATGAAAATTTATTGAGGTTACAAAAGAGGCTAGCAGCCATTATAGGGCTATTCGTGAGATTCTAACTGCATCTTACAAGGTTCAGAAAGCATAGGCTATCCTCTGACTCTTGTTCTAGGATTTCTTCCAACTTATAGCCTGCTTCATTAGCATTACTTACAAACATATCTTGTGCGTCGTGTAGGGTACATAAGAAATATGCAAGAAGAAATGTAGAATTAAGTTTTATTACCTACTTAACTTAGAGGGTATCTACTGTTGTGTGTAAGCTATTGGATGTTGCAAAAATACATGATGCACATAAACATTCTATTAGAGGATAGCATGTACCTTTCTAAGATTAAGTGCATTTGAACAATTTTCAATCTTAGGTTGGAAGGCTTTTGGATTCCGTTGCTTCGTACTGTTAATGGCCTCCTGCCTAGCACTTTCATTCCCAACATAGTTTCCACATTGTTTACAATGGCAGCCATCGCAATAAAGACCTGCTGCAAAACACTCGCAGTACCTAACAGATAAATATGTCGTTAGTGATCTATTAATATGATGGACTGTTTGAAAATAAATTACCTCATTTTATACATTAAACCAGATCCATCAACTCACCTTATGAAACAAGAAACCTTGAATATATGATAGTATAAACCAAAGAGATAAATCTGCAATTTTTCTTTCAAAATTATTTATTAAAATTTTATTAATATTCTTACTACCAAAGCATGAGGTACTTTTTATAATTCAAATTTGACTAAGGACTCTAAAGCATCATTTTGGATCAGAAGGCACTGGCTATTTGGGCGTGGCATAGGCCCGGGGCTAGCTTGATTAGAAAGTGCACATATAATGGATCTGCCCCATATAATTGATCTATTTGTCCAGTAAAAAGGTCAAGGATGCTGGAGGAAGCTCAAACATTAATTGATCGTGATAATCAACTGAGTTTTTATTCAAACAGAAGGTCATTGAAATTAATCTTGACGCAATGATAACATTCTTTCTATGCCAATGTAATGTACACGTATGTGTGCTATTAACCTACACATTTTCTTTTCAATATTTGATAGGTATGGCTAAGTAAACTTTCATGTGCTAGTAAACTCACAGCTTTAGACATTGTGAATTTTTGCAATTACAATGCTTCTTTCTCTTTGTTGAAGGAGCACTCTTAATTTCAGCCACCGGCTTCCTGAAAGAAAACAAAAGGAACATCAGTAAAAGAAGTTGTTTGAAAATGTAATATTGTGCTTGCTCTTGTTATCTCCAACCAGGAGGTAACATGACATATGAATCAAGATGGTTTTCACAAGCAACTAATATACCATGGAAGTTCATTTCCAGTAAATGTGGAGAATACATATACCATATGCACTTTGAGGTGTAAGAGCCACAAAGATAACACTGTACAACAAAGACTCATGCTCTCAAAATGAAGTGCAGTAGATAAGTTGATATAGCGCTAGCAAATACATCAAGGTGAGTGACATACTTCCACTGACATTTTTAGGAATTCAAATTTGAAATGCTGAAACACATAACATCACTAAAAACAAAACAGCTAGACTATGATAATCATGACAATCTCGATAGTAATCACCAAAGCACTGTCAAGAACTAATGCGTCTAATTCTACACTTCCACAGGACCATCTAGTCCCCCCCAAAAAAGAAACTATTTGATTTTGACCTCGATTCTTCTCTTCCTACTTGGTTCCTACTATATTATATATATGAAACCACATAAAAAGTTTACACTAGACAGATATATAAACTCAAAGCTCCTTGATTGAGCTATGTCGTTGACAAGACAAATCGCAGCAGTGGATTCAAAACTCAAAAACGAAACAAATTTACTCACGGAGGGATGAAGGCCACCGGCCATGGCCTCGGCGTAGGCATCAGAGGCTGCACTGGGGCCGCCGGTTTCGGCTGCGGCTGCGGCTGCGGCGGTGGCGCCTTCGCCTCCGCTGCTGCTGCTGCAGGCGCGGGTGGCCGGGCGGGCGCCGCGGGCTCTGACTCTGGCTGCGGCTGCGGCTGCGGCTGCTGTTGCATCTGCTTCTTCTCCATCATCAACCAATCAAATAGGTCACGAGAAAACCAAAATCCCCAGTCGGGTTCACCGATTCAGCCACATGAACCACTCCGACCGCCCCAAATATCGAATCTTTGAGCGGCCCTCGCCGGAATTGGCGCGGCTCCGGATCAAGCAAGCCCCCAAGAACTCCTGGATGGCCTCTCCCAACTCGAGAAAAACGCCGAAAAAGCGAGGGGCAACAAAAAGGGAGGGACCGCCAGGCGGGAGGGGATCAAATCCAGCGAGTCGAATCCGACATGGGGATGGAGGAGGGGGTCGGAGAAGCGGAATCGGAGAGGAAAATTTGCGCCTTCTTTTGGATTTGGGAGGAAGTGGGAGAAGAAGAAGCTGATGGGCGAACGCAGGGAGGTTTGGTTTGGTCTCTCTTCCAAGTTTTTGAATCTCCTCAGTGTTATATTCCCCTCTGTTTCCTTTTTTATCCACCTCTCTTCCGAGTTTTTTATTAAAAAATGTTTTGTTGGGTTCCTTCGCTGATGATGACGATGATGATGGAGGAGGATTTAAGTCAACAAATTTTTTGAAGAATCTGTTGCGGATTTGAACGGCAGGTTTTAGTTTGGATTGTATTTCACGGGTTTTGAATTTTTTTTTCTTTCGGACAGATTTGAGCTGTTGATTTGTCATCGGACGGGTGATTACAGCAATGCTCCTAAGGACAGGATACATGGCCCACATACTGGTTGGGTATCACTCCGACATGGATATATGATGAATAGAAAATGTACTTTTTAAATGAGAAAATTTTATAAAATCTATATGTTTTTGACACATGACATATACCAAGCCGTTATCCTATTTAACTTGTTAGCAAAATAAAAGGTGCCTAACTTAGTTGGCTAAAACTTTTTATATCATAATTAGAGGATTCATAAATTTGAGATTTGATTTTAAAACTCAAAAGTATGATGAATTAAAAGAACAATTAATTAATATATCATTTTGTAAAATTCTATGGCCATAGTACTCGCAGTTACGTACAACATGTAAAAACTCTAGGTTATGATTCTTTACGAGAATAAGTTTATTTTAGGTCTTTCAAATTGTCGTCGAGTCTAAAATTTGTTCCTAAATCGTAATATTAGATATGACGCGTCCCTCAACTTTTAAAACCAGTGCAAATAAGGTCCCAAGGTGATTTGGACGACGGTTTCGGCTGACGTGACGTCTACATAGCTGGTTTGACTTGGTCCACATACTACGTGGCGATGACATGATATTGGAAGCAAAATATAAAAACTATATTTAAAAAAAATATGGGGCCTACATGTCAGTCTGAAAAAAGATAAAAAAAAATAGTGGGACCCACATGGATCCCACCCTCCTCTCTATCTCCACGAACGGCGACTCCTCCATCTCCCCTCTCCCCTCTCCTCTCGTCACCGTGGGTCTAAAGGGAGGGGATGAAGACCTCGCTCCCTAGGTCGGAATCGGCAGAGCTTGACCTGGGCGTTGCCGCCGCCTCCCAAATCGGCGAGACGATGTCACGTACTCCGCCGCCAGCCTCCACCCTCTCCTGCCCCTCTCCTCCGACCAATCAGTCTCCCTCGTCACCCACCTCTTCGCTCGTGCTACAGGAGCTGCGGCACCTCACACTGCCGTCGCCTAGTCCGCCCGCTAAGACTGCTCGAGAGCGGGCAGGCGAGGGGAGTAAAGGTCAAGGATGACACGGGGGGTGCGGGCAGGTTGGCTGGGGATGGCACGGACGGCGAGGTCGAGGCGGACAACGTCTAGTCCGCTCCGTTGGTCACCGCCATCTAGTCGTCTCTCTCTCTCTGCTGCCCGCGCCGCTTGGGAGAGAGGAGTTGAGGCGGCGCTCGAGCTCAGTGATGTCGATTGCCGTCCTTCTTCTCTCCAACATATATTGTTGCCCTTCTCGTCGATGTCGCCACCGTCTACTACGCCGGCCTCCGCTGCTGAGTCTCCTCCCTCAACGCCAGCCTTCACCACTATCTCCACATCGCCAAGGGATCCCTCGTCTTGCTCCTCCTCCCCCGCGGTGGGGGTGGGGCAGGACGTCGCGTCGTCGTCCTCTACTCATCGGGGACGAGCGGGCGATGCCCATGTTCCACGAGGCGGAAAGGCATGGTTGGTGTGGATTTGGTTGGCAGCCAAGGCCGTAGGAGGCCTCTCGTCGGCCTCCCCGCCGCCTCCCTCCCGACTCCGCTCACCAGCCTCCCTACCTCGTCCCTCTCTATGCACTCTCGCTAGTGGGAAGAGAGGAGATAGAGGTAGAGAGGGTGAGGTGGAGGAAGTGGGACCAACTGACACATGAGTCCCACTATTTTTTATTTCTTGTTTGATTGACATATGGGCCCTGCATATATTTTGTTTTAATTTTTTTTTAGTTTTCAATTTTGCCCTTTATTTTTTTTGGATCAAACTGTCACGTAAGTGCCACGTTAATGCCACGTGGAACAAAGACCTAGTCAAATGAGCCACATAGGTGCCACGTCAACCAAAACCAGAGACAATACTGTCGAGGGACCTCATTTGCACTTGTTTTGTAAGTTGAGGATGTGTTGTATCCGGTTTTATGGTCCAGACACGAATTTCAGACTTGGGGACAAATTAGGGACCAAAAGTGAACTTATTTCTTCTCTGCATGAGCGAACTGGGCCAGCCCATTATACTTTTGGCCAGATTTTGAGTTACATGGTGAAATTTTGTTGGGCATAGTGGGCTGACAATCATAGGCCGTGATCTGAAGCCTAGGTTTGATTCTGTGCAACAAGGACCATCTAGGATGTAAAATTTATTTCAAAACAAAATTTGAACTTGTAAAAGGTCATTGGTTTCAGTTGGTCCTAACTCATATGGCTTAGAGCCTCAAATATACTCCCTCCGTTTTATATTATAAGCCGTTTGACTTTTTTTCTTAGTCAAACTTTTTTAAGTTTGACTAAGCTTATAGAAAAATATACTAACAATTTAAATACAAAATAAACATATTATCAAAATATATTCAATGTTAGATTTAGTGAAACTAATTTGAAGTTGTAGTTGTTGCTAATTTTTTTAATAAACTTAATCAAACATAAAAAAATTTAACTAAGAAAAAAAATCAAACGATTTATAATATAAAACAGAGGAAGTATAATTGAATCCGTATTCTAAAATCACCCCTAAACAATTAATTGCATATTATTTCTTTCTCCACCTCACCTGGTCGTCTCCCAAAGAAGTTATTAGGACATGTACAATGGTGTTTAATAACGGGCTCTATTCGTTGTCATGCAATTAAATTTGGTGACGTGGACGAAAGAAAGGAAAAAACTATAAACATTGTTGCTACGCATGTCAACGGTTCAAAGTCGACTCTTAGCATTTATTAACGGAAAGATTATTGTATGAGGATAAAAAAAGAAAAGAAGGATAATAAAAAGTATTTAGTGCATTAATGATTAAAAAATCTTATCGTCTCTACTATTGTAAGAGGATAGTCTCTATTAATATAAATTAATACAGAATGCTTGTATTAGACTCTACCTTTGTACATGCTCTTATGTGCCCAGCCAGCCATTACCCATAAATGGTATTCTCAATCCACTTTAATCTATTATACAATCTGATTAGTTTTTATAGTGCTTCATATTCGATATTCTTATTTAATGTAACTTGGAAAAAATGTTGATATATTTTTTATCGAACTAAAAATGAAGGTAAGTAGTTTTTATATTTCTATTTTTAAATGGAAGTAGAAACAATACTGCCTCCATTCCAAAATAATTGTAATTATAAGTTTAGTATATATTAAGGTTTGAGAAAAAAAATATGACATCACCCATTAAATGGTGTATACATAAGAGCGGCATGGTGATTGAGGATAGAATAGAAAGAAATTTGAATAAGAAATGATTGATGGGACAATTAGGCTTATTCTTTTGGCTGTGTTCCCAACCCCCTCTCTCGTTTTCCGCGTGCACGCTTTTCAAACTACTAAACAGTGTGTATTTTGCAAAAATTTTCTATACAAAAGTTGCTTAAAAAAATTTTGAAAAAAATTAGCTAATACTTAATTAATCACACGCTAATGGACCGTTCCGTTTTCCGTGCGCAACTGTATGTGTTTGGAACACAGCCAAACTAACAGACCCACTCTATTGTAACAACTATTTTGAAACAAATTTGAATCCTAGAAATACAATTATTATGAGACGGGAGTAGTACATATTATTTTTTCACTAACATTTTTTCATTACACGGGAGACGCATACGCACGCACACCACTACACATTCAACACGACACTTACCGCGAATACGCCCCTAACATATGCTCTAAGAGATGAAAACCAATGACACATCCTTGATCTCACTAAATACATGTTAATAGTCCGCCTACGGTTTGAATCTTGATGGGTCATGTATCCACGACTTTATCATCACATCATGGATGCTTCCTCTTTTTCACTAACATTTTAGATGGGGAGAAGTTTATGTATCTCATAAACTTTGCATGAAAATCCATATAAACTCTGACCCTTTTAACTTTGCAATAACGTTTATGTATCCAATACAGTAGTTTCGGATGGTAGATTTTGCATTTGTCGAAGCTTTCACTGCTCGGAAAATGATATTTACTAGTGGTTAATAACCCCATTTAATACCGCTTGTAACAACCGAGACTAAAGTTCTTGATCTTTAGTACCAATTGAAGGAACCGATGCTAAAGATACACATTAAGTCGAAGCTTTCACTGCTCGGAAAATGATCTTTACTACCGGTTAATAACCCCTTTAATACCGTTTGTAGCAACCGAGATTAAAGTTCTTGATCCTTAATGCATATTAAGTCTCAATCGCTTGTAGCAAGCGAGACTAAAGTTCTTAATCTTTAATGCATATTAAGTCTCAACCGGTACTAAAGATGCATATTAAGTCGAAGCTTTCAGATGCATATTAAGTCAAAAAATATGCAGAATATGGGATTCAAACTCAAGATCTCTCACTTCAACCCTCACACGTGTAACCATCCCACTAACTCCACACATCTAACTTGGATAGAGATGCTTTCTTTTTAACTAACCCTGAAGACATCTTTAGCATCGGTTGGTAACACCAACCGGGACTAAAGATGATAGCGTCACGTGGCTAATATTTGAACTTTTAGATGTACTAAAATGTTTCTAGGGATTTGAACTTTTAGAACCGGTACTAAAGATATTTTAGTATCGGTTCTTAATCTAGCCAAAATATTTATGTTTTTGGGTACCACGATGAAAAATCAGTTCTCCAGTAGTGTTTAACAAGCAGTTTTAGCTAGCCATAGGACAAGCTTGTACTTAGCTAGTCTCTCCTAGATGCTCAATTTATTCTATTTGGTAATGTACTAGTAATACAGGTTCTCATTTCTTGCTGAAAGAAAGGGATAAAAAAAGGTGGAGGTTTTGACGTACACATGCAATGTGAATGCCAAACATAATCATCCAAAGCTAGTCTCCTCGATGCTCAATTTATTCTATTTGGTAATGTACTAGTAATACAGGTTCTCATTTCTTGCTGAAAGAAAGGGATAAAAAAAGGTGGAGGTTTATGTGAATGCCAAACATAATCATCCAACATATATGGCGATTAGACATTCTTTTTATAAAAAAAACACCTTAGAGGAGGGGTATTATGAACGACATTGCAAAGGTCTTTTTTGGCGAGGGTGTGGGGTAGCTGTAATATTTTAAAGTTTATAGTGCTACATGGATTTTCGCACAAATACACGGATGTGGAGATTATGAGTACTGGATACCCTCGCGGCTAGCTTATCCGACTCACCATAGGGGATATGTTATATCTCTTGATTATGTAAACTGGCTTAAGACTTGAGTATTACGTTACCAATATAATAAGGTAACGGCTTATAGTCTAAAGTTGGTAAGATTGAGGAGGCCGATGTCATATATAACTAGGTCTCCGACTTGTAAGCCTACCCTCCAAGACTATATAAGGAGGGTAGGGCGTCCCTTGAGGGATGTAGAAAATAGAGTGGAAATACTGAAACACATGAGATCAGGAGATCACGAGATCAATAAACCACTCGGCGGATCGAATCCCCGAAACAGGAGTAGGGTATTACTTCCCATTGAGAGGGCCTGAACCTGTCTAAATCCCTTCGCATACTAATCCATCGTGTTTGGCACTTGACTGCTACCCCCAATTTCTTATTGCCGAAACCAAGTTTCGACAGTTGGCGCGCCAAGTAGAGGAGTGCATCAAGTTTTTTTCTTCATCTCGCCGACAAGCGCGATGGGATCTTCATTAGGCTTCAACGACTTCGCTTTCGCCCCTGGGCAGGCGTTTCGCTTCGGCAGCCTCGACTTCGTCACCAACAAATTTGGCAAACTCTCTCTCCTCGACTCGGATTCGGACCAGTCGGGAGGGGGAAACCACTCGGCGCCGTTCGGGTTACCGGACGACGCTGAGATCTACCACAATCTTCTGTCTTCCGAGTTGGAACCGATCCACTTGGGAGAATCGTCATCATCATCATCATGCTGCGATTCGGGCTCAAGGAAAATCGCCGTCATACTCCAATCGCTCGGGTCGTGCTCATCTACAGAGCTCAATGATTACCTCAGCTCTTCCGACTTCAACGACCTCTACAACATCTCCACGGGCGAATTCAACGACTTCGACTTCGACAAGGACTATGATCCGATGTTCTTCAACGTCCTCATGGCCGAAGTAGCCGAGACCGACTTAGCCATGGCCCGCAGGGTTGCAGAAGAGGAACGAGCCAAGTTCAAGCTAGAGCGCAAGCGTATGGAGGAGAACAAGCGCAAGGAGGAGGAGACCAAACGGAAAGAAGAAGCTGACAAGAGGAAACGAGACCTGAGGGCGACTGGGCGCTCCGCTCGTGAGGCCATACTTCAGACACGAGTCGACAATGCCAACATCTTCCTCACGTCTCAACAGAATGCCGTCGCCGCTCTCACCCTCATTGACACCGTCATCGAAGCGACACCCCCTGCGGTAACACCACTTCTAGACAAGATCAAGACGATCGTCGCAGCCATAGCCAACGGCGCTCCCACAAGCTCCGCGTGGAGAGCTACCGAGTCCATCGCCAAGACACCCGAGGGCAGCCGCCTACCGCCAATGCGATCTAGAGACTACCGAAGACCTGAGCTGAGCAAGAGACCCGAGCAGAGCAAGACACCCGCCAAGTCCAAAGTCCTCGCCACTACGCAGCATGGAAGCACCAAGAATAATCAGCCAACTCTCATGAGAAAGGTCATGGCCGGCCACCCGTCCACGACCGGGTTCGACATAACTCCAACAACCAGAATAGCTCGCGAAGACCCCTGCCGAGTGACTTGCGGGAGGTGCTCAACTGGCGTCACCGTGAGCGCAACAGACCATCTTATGAAGACCGAAGGAGATCGCCCGACAATTGTGACGATGAAGCACCTGCATTCACTCGGGACCTGCGTCGAGTGGATTGGCCGAGTGGTTTCAAGCCCACAGGGATCGACACCTATGACGGCAAAACCAACCCCGAGTCGCAGTTGACCATTTACACCCTCGCCATCCGCGCAGCAGGAGGAGACAGCAAGGCCATGGCGAACTACCTGCCCGTTGCTCTCGCCGACTCAGCTAGAAATTGGCTCACGAGCTTACTAAGAGGTTCGATTGATTTGTGAAGCAAGCTTCGGGACCACTTCATCACCAACTTCCAGGGTACTTTCGAAAGGCCCGGGACCCACTTCGATCTCTACAACGTGATTCAGAAGCCAGACTAGTCGTTGAAGGACTACATCCGGCGCTTCTCGGAGAAGCGAAACAAGATCCCCGACATCACCGACGAAGTCATTATAGCCGCATTCCAGAAAGGCGTCTGCGACGAGTTGCTGATCGGCAAATTCGGGCGTAAGCCACCAAGGACGGTCAAGAAGATGTTCGAGATAGCAAGCTCCTACGCGAAATCCGACGATGCAATCAAGACCTCACGACAAGACAAGCACGACAAGAGGGACGACAAGCAATCCGGGAGCAGCTGGTGTCCTAAGAAGGACAACGGCAATAGCAACGGCAACAATGGCAAAAAAGATCGCAAGCGTAAGCCCGAGGATCTAGTCGCCACGACATCGAACTACCAACAACAGCGCCCCCGAGTCGCCGCCTATGACAAGATCATGAATGCCCAATGCACTCATCATCCAAATCACAAGCACTCGGCCAAAGATTGTTTCATCTACAAGCAGTTCGCCGAACAGTATGCAGCCCAACTACACCAAAAGCCGTCGGATGGAGCCGGTACTTCAGGAACCAAGAGGGACGACCCGACTGGTAGCTCAGAGCCTTTTCAAGATCACAGAGCCGAGTTAAACCACATCTTCGGGGGATCGCTGGCGTACCAGTCCAAGAGGAAGCAGAAGCTGACCAACAGAGAAGTCAACGCAGTACAACCCGAAGTCCCACACTACTTACGATGGTCGGAGGTGGCTATCACGTTCAGCCGCTCGGATCACCCTGACCGAGTGGTTCACTCGGTGCGGTATCCCCTGGTACTAGACCTGGTGGTTCGCAACATCAAGCTCAAGCATGTCCTCATCGACGGCGGCAGCGCCCTCAACATTCTTTTCGCCAAGACGCTGGACAAGATGCAAATCCTGAGAGCAGAATTGAAGCCAAGTTCAGCCCCTTCCATGGAGTCATCCCAGGGCTGTCATCTACGCCACTCGGGCATATCACCCTTCTCGTCGACTTCGGCACTTAGGAGAACTTCCGGACAGAAAACATCAGCTTTAAGGTCGCCGACTTCGAAGCAGCTTATCATGCGATCATCGGAAGACCTGCGCTCGCCAAGTTCATGGCAGTACCACATTACACCTACCTCATGATGAAGATGCCCGGTCCCAACGGAGTTATCTCCCTACGCAGCGTCAAGCAAGCCTTCACCTGCGACAAGGAAAGCTGCAACATGGCCCAAACTCGTGAGAGATTACGCGGCCAACAAGAGATCCGACTGGCTGCATCGACATCTGGAGAAGGCGAGATCCTCGTAAAGAAGATAGCCAAGTCGGGAGAAGGCGATGCCAAGACAAAGAAGATTCCCATTGATCTCTCTGATCCATCCAAAACTGCTGTAATAGGCGCGAAGTTAGATCCCAAATAAGGAAGCGCGCTCATCAACTTTCTACAAAATAATAAAGATATCTTTGCGTGGAAACCGTCTGATATGTCGGGTATTCCTAGAGAGGTGATCAAACACTCATTAAATGTTAAAGAGGATGCGAAACCAATAAAACAACGATTCCGCCGTTTTGCCCAAGATCGAAAGGATGCCATCAAGGAAGAACTCGCCAAGCTCTTAGCTGCTGGATTCATCAAGGAGGTTTACCACCCCGACTGGTTAGCTAACCCGGTCCTAGTTCAGAAGAAGACAGGAAAATGGCGCATGTGCGTAGACTACACCGACCTCAACAAGTCCTGCCCCAAGGATCCTTTTGGATTGCCCCGTATTGATCAAGTTGTCGATTCAACAGCCGGCTGTGAGCTTCTAAGCTTTTTGGATTGCTACTCGGGATACCATCAGATCAGCCTGAAGGAATCTGACTGCCTGAAGACATCATTCATTACCCCGTTCGGAGCTTATTGCTACATCACGATGCCCTTCGGCCTGAAGAACGCCGGGGCTACTTATCAGCGTATGATTCAGAGATGCCTTCAGACCCAACTCGGGAGAAACGTGGAAGCCTACGTTGACGATGTCGTCATCAAGACCAAGCAGAGAGAAGACCTGATCGCTGACTTAGAAGAAACCTTCGCAAATATTCGGGCCTTCAGAATGAAGTTGAACCCGGAGAAATGCACTTTCGGCGTGCCGTCAGGCAAGCTGCTTGGCTTTATGGTGTCTCATCGCGACATTGAAGCAAACCCAGAGAAGATCAACGCTATCCGGAACATGAAGCCCCCGAGTACCCAGAAGGACGTCCAGAAGCTTATCGGTTGCATGGCGGCGCTAAGCCGTTTTGTTTCCAGACTTGGTGAATGAGGCATGCCTTTTTTCAAGTTGCTGAAGAAGACAGACGATTTTCAATGGACCACCGAGGCCCAGAAAGCTTTCGAAGACTTCAAGGAATTCCTCACAACGCCACCCGTGTTGGCGTCACCTCACCCTCAAAAACCTTTGTTGCTCTACGTTTCCGCAACCTATCAGGTGGTCAGCATGGTCTTGGTCGTTGAACGAGAGGAGGAAGGACGAGCTCAAAAAGTTCAAAGGCCGATCTACTTCATTAGCGAGGTGCTGGCAGGAGCCAAAACCCGCTATCCCCAGGTACAAAAATTGCTATATGGAGTCTTGATTACCGTCAGGAAGTTGGCCCATTATTTTCAGAGTCACTCGGTTACCGTGGTCACGTCTTTTCCACTCGGCGATGTCATCCATAACCGGGAGGTTACTGGGCACATTGCGAAGTGGGCTCTGGAGTTGATGTCGCTGGATATTACCTTCAAAGCGAGAACGTCTATAAAATCTCAAGTCTTGGCAGACTTCGTGGCTGAATGGACCAAGCGTCAAGAAGATGTACCTAGGGAGGAGCTGCAATACTGAACCATGCATTTTGACGGATCTAAATGAGTCACCGGTTTGGGATCAGGAGTCGTCTTGATTTCCCCAACTGGGGAGAGGTTACGGTATGTTCTTCATATTCACTTCCCTGTCTCACATAATGTCGCCGAGTACGAAGCTTTACTTCATGGCCTACGAATCGCTGTGTCGCTTGGCATACGACGGATGATTGTACGAGGAGATTCCCAGCTGGTGGTCAACCAAGTAATGAAGGATTGGTCTTGCTTGAATGATAACATGGAGGCTTATCGACAAGAAGTTTGCAAGCTTGAGGACAAGTTTGACGGACTGGAGTTATCTCACGTCTTGAGGCATAACAATGAGGCGGCTGATGAATTGGCGCAGTTTGGGTCCAAGCGAGAAGCAGCCCCGTCTGACGTTTTTGTAGGACACCTCTATGAGCCGACTGTTGCTAAGACATCAATCCCCAACAAAGAAGCAACAGAACAGGTTGCCATGCTCGACATCGACTGGAGGACACCATTCATCAAGTTTTTGACTCAGCAGGAGCTACCCGAAGACCGAGATGATGCAGAGCGAGTCCAACGTCACAGTCAGAGCTATGTCATGGTGGATTCGGAGTTATACAAGACAAGCCTCTCTGGAGTTTTGATGAGATGCGTCACGCCTGAGGAGGGATGACAATTGTTGCAAGATATTCACTCTGGCATTTGCGGCAGTCATGCTGCGGCACGTACTTTGGTGGGCAAGGCTTACAGACAAGGTTTTTTCTGGCTCACGGTGGTCTCCGACGCCGACAAGGTGGTCCGCACATGTGATAGTTGTCAGTTCTTCGCTCAGCAAAGCCATGTTCCAGCCCAAGAGTTACAAACAATCCTATTATCATGGCCTTTCGCAATATGGAGTTTGGATATGGTTGGTCCTTTCAAAAAGGCTCCAGGAGGATTTACACATCTATTCGTCGCAATTGACAAGTTCTCTAAGTGGATTGAGGCTAAGCTGGTTGCTACAATAACTGCGGATAAGGCACGAGATTTTATTTTAAACATCGTTCACCGGTTTGGAGTTCTGAACAGGATTACTGGAGGCGTTTTCAAGAAATTCTGTGAAGATTTTGGGATCAAGATTTGCTATGCGTCGGTGGCACACCCCAGAAGCAACGGACAGGTGGAATGCGCCAATGGTATGGTTCTTCAAGGCATTAAGGCCCAAGTGTTTGATAGGCTACGTCCTTACGCCGGAAGATGGGTTCAAGAGTTGCCTTCGGTATTATGGTCGTTACGAATTACACCCAGTCGGGCTACCGGCCAATCACCTTTCTTCTTGGTTTATGGGGCTGAAGCAATGTTGCCGAGTGAGATGGAGTTCGAATCTCTTCGAGTTCGTAGTTCTAACGATGAATGCTATGATCAAGACAGAGTTGATGACTTGACCCGACTGGAAGAGGCTCGCGAGGCTGCATTGGTTCAGTCGGCAAGGTATCTTCAAGGACTTCGACGTTATCATAATCGAAACGTTCGGTCACGAGCTTTTATTGTTGGTGATACGGTTCTACGGAAGATTCAGACTACAAAGGATACACATAAGTTATCTCCACTATGGGAAGGCCCTTACATAATTGCTGAGGTCACTCGACCAGGAGCATATTGTCTGAAACGTGAAGATGGAACCATGGTGGAGAATTCTTGGAATATTGAGCACATTCGTCGATATTATGCTTAGACTTATTGTATCATGTTTTTCTTGACTGCCGACTTCAAGTAAATTGACTTCTTGAGTTGTCAGTCGGGGGCTATGAATATCAATAAAGTGTGGAGTTTCTTATCAATAATGACTTGTTCATGCTTGGTTTATCATTGTTTAATGTTCTGGTTTGAGTTCAGCAGATAAGGACTGAAAATTTTTTGATGGCTTAATCAAGTCTAGGCTTGGTGACAGTCGGACGAAAATTTTTAAGAAATTAAATGCGAAGACTCAAATTAGGGCATAAGCATAAATAAACTACGAAATTACAAGTTATGTTTCAACAATGTTTACATCAGCAAATCTATCCTTGGAAGTTTTCAACTACATCGGCAACAATCTTTTTTGCTGAGTCCTGTGCTTCATTTAGAAGCTCAATGGCCTGTTCATCAGTGGTACCATCCGCGAAGCCATCTCCTATTGTGTTTACATCTATCCGAGGATAGAGTAACTTTGTCATCGGCAAGGTATGGCTTGCACTCATGACGGCGGCATCAGTGATATTTTCTATGTATTTCTTCGGCGCTGTCCTAAGTTTATTAAAGACTTCAACAACATCCAAAGAGCTTGTCCCGAGGCCGTTCTCATAAAGCGCCGATAATATTGGCGTAGCAGCATTGGCGATGTCGTCTCTGACTCTTTCGGTTCTTCGGACTTTTTCGGCAAAGACTTCAAATTGAGCATGGGATTTAATCTTGTTAGCTACAAGTTTGATATAATTCAGAATACATAAATGACCAAGATCAGATAGATCAAGGAATATGAGTTTCAAGACTTACCTTCAATTTCTTCCAAGGCTTTATTTTTGTCAGACTCGAGCTTGGCATTGTCAGTTTTCGCCTTTTTTAATTGAGCCTTGAGGAAATCAATATCAGACATATTGGCTACAACATGAAGATTTGGAGTTAATGAAGCTGAACAGATTATACAAAGAACAATATTAGTTGGTTGTTATTACCTCCGATTGAACCGCAAAGTTCCAGGTTCATATCTCGAAGCTTATTAATTTCTTCCCTCAAGACAACCGCTCTAGCTGCAGCTTCTTCTCTGGCTTTTTTGAGATCCTACTGAATGTTCTCCAAAGAGTCTTCTCTGGCCATCGAGCGACGAGGTATTCTCTACATTATGGGATTGAGTCAATTGATTGAACAAGACTATGCGATTGAGATATGAGAAGTTTATACATACATTCATCAACCGGGTTGCTTCATTGAGGCTAGCAACGAGCATGTCGCGTTCTTCGGCTTCTTTCTTCTTGTTTAACACGATGCCCTACTTTTTGCCTTTGGCATCTTGCCACTCAATTTGCATCGGAGGAACTGAGTCTTCTGTGGACTTCAGTCGGGTGATTTCCTCCTCTTCTTCGGTTGTTTGCTCTAAGGATGATGAATGAAGATGGAAGTCAAAAAAATGTGTTCAAGATAAGAGTTTTGGCATTATCAAAGGATTACCTATCCTTGGAGTTGGATCTTCAGCCGGAGTTTCTTGACTGCTTGGGCCTCGTTTGTCCTCATCCGGCTGGTTACAGTCGGGGTATCTTGACTGGCAGTCGGGGGCTCCTGCTCCGGGATATCCTCACTCGGGAGAAGGTCCTGAGACCCTTCTTTAGCAGACTTTGATTTTTCTGGCGTTGCAGATGCACTTACTTTTTCTGTCTGCCCGGTGGGATCTATATCTTGAGGTTTTCTGCAGAAGAAGATGAAGATGATCAAGATGGAGACAAACAGAATTTCAATGAGGAGATAAATTCAGTTATATGAAGGGTACCTGTTGGACTTCCTGATTTTTGGAGCAGATCTTGTGGATGGCCTCGGCGAGCTTATGTTGGCCTTCGGAGTCTGGGTCTCTTTAGTCTCTTCGTCCGAGTCATCCACAACCAACCTCCTTTTGCTAGCGCGTTTGCTAGTTTCTTCATCAGCGGTAGTTCTCTTGTTTTTGGTTTGTGGCTTGATTTTTGGGCCGTCTGCTGGCTTCTTGGTAGTTGGTTGGGCGGTGGTATCTTCATGGAATACTTTGTACGATCGAGAAATGATCAGAGCATTTGCCTGCAAGCGGTATTCTTAAGGTACGTTGAAAAATATAAAAAGATTGAAGAATGATACGAGATGCAGAGTTTACTTACCGAAGGAGGTGGTCGAAGAAGACTAAAGGGAGCAACCAGCAGCTTATTGCTGTACTCCACTGCAATTCCAGAGGAAAAGATCTTGTACATGCGAGCGCACAGGACCTGGAAATTCAGGGATTCGCGGTCCTCACGGTTGGGGTCAGTCTGGCCTTCGTATTCGAACGTTGGCTTAGACCTTTCTTTGATGGGAGCCAGTCGGCACTTGATGAAGTGCTGGGTGATTTGTTCTCCTTGGAGGCCTTTATTCTTCAACTCAAGGATTTTAGCCAGGAGGTTGTTCGCTTCTACCCAGTCTTGCTCTTCTGGCATGGTGTTCCAGTTGGCTCGTTGGATGGGTGGGAGGCCGATGAAGTCGGGCAAGCTGGGGGCTGGGTTCGAGATATAAAACCAATTTGGAAGACTTCAGAGGAAGAGGAAAGTAATCTTTGCGGAGAGTCCCGCGAAGTTGAAAGCCGGCGCCACCAACAACACAGGGATTGTCTTTGGTTGGGTGTGCCTTGAGAGAGAACATACGGCGGAAGAGATTGAAGTGTGGAAGGATGCCCAAGAAAGCTTCGCACACATGGATGAAAATGGCGATGTGCAGAATGGAATTTGGGTTCAAATGATAAAGTTGGAGACCGTAGTATTCAAGCATGCCGCGGAAGAATTCGGAAGTGGGAAGACCAAATCCGCAATAAAAGAAGTGGGTGAAGACTACGATCTCACTGGTGTTTGGGGTAGGGAACTCTTCGCCACGCGCCGGGCGCCAACCGATGATCTCCTTGGCCGGAAGAACTCCGTCCTTCACCATCTCCCGCAGCGTCGATTCCTTCACGTCTGAGGTTGCCCATTGGTCGAAGGGGATTTCTCTCTCCTCTGCCATGGATATGGATTGGGGAGGATAGATCTGGAGCTGGGAGTGGAGATTTTTGGAGGAGATGTTGGGAGATTGGTTGTGCGCGATGAATCTTGATGGAGCTTGAGCTTCTGGATGGATGGATTTGGTTGCGCGTGAGTTCTAGGTTTCTTCGGAAGAGCCTATGAACAGGAACGCGAAAGGGGAAATTTTTGAAAGATGAAGCGGCGGGGAAGACGACGGCGCTTCAGAGATTTTAGGGTATCAGTAGGCTTTCTCGTGTTTGGGCCGAGACCCATGAGAAGCTTACGGCCCATACTACAGATGTGGCTTGACACGTGTCTCTAGGGACTTAAGCAGATTTGCTCTAGCAATATGCACGTGTATTATTGCCCAATGCCTTTAAAATCCTTTCATACAGCAATTACACAACTTGTTGAAGGTTGGTATGATGCAACTTGGAAGGTGACAAATAGTAAAGTTTTTTATAATTGTCCTGGTAACTTTTTTATAGGTTGCAGAAGCTGTTTGGTTTTTACAAATTATTTGATCTTCTATTATATCAATGCTATTTTGCCACCTTGGTGTGCTCTTTTTATTAAGACCAATATTATGGTAAGAGCTATTTAATATTTTTGGTCATATTTTTCAAATGACTGATAAATTATGAGTTTATTAACTTGAATTTTCTATTACTGAGGTTGGCTGAGTTGTATGCTCCGAGAGGACTCGGGCATAACGACTTGGATAAGCATGAGCTAGCCAGTACTCGGATTCATTATATACTATGCCTTGATTATAAGGTTATGTGTTATATGATTTCTTATGATTGTTTTTGGCTTAAGCTAGACATTTATTTATTTCACTAAGATGAGTGTGATTATTATAGTTCTTGATTATATGCTTAGTTTGTTTTAACTAAACACATAGTCGGGGGCTACACCTAATTCGATGCACCTAAATATCTATTCTTAAGAAATTTTTTGAGATGTTTTCAGCCCTTCACAGCCTTTCTATTGGATAATAAAGCACTCGAGAGACTCAGGCAGAGATGATAGAGACACTTGGCGATAGAAGCACTCGGCTAGGGAGTCATTCGGCCATGTGTTATTCTGGTTCGAGGCAAAGTTATCTCGTCGACTATGAAGGTCTCAGAGGCTACTGTGGAGATTATGGGTACTGGATACCCTCACGGCTAGCTTATCCGACTCACCATAGGGGATAGGTTATATCTCTTGATTATGTAAACCGGCTTAAGACTTGAGTATTATGTTACCAATATAATAAGGTAACGGCTTATAGTCTAAAATTGGTAAGATTGAGGAGTCCGATGTCATATGTAACTAGGTCTCCGACTTGTAAGCCTACCCTCCAAGACTATATAAGGAAGGTAGGGCGTCCCTTGAGGGATATAAAAAATAGAGCGGAAATACTAAAACACATGAGATCAGGAGATCACGAGATCAATAAACCACTCGACGGATCGAATCCCCGAAACAGGAGTAGAGTTTACCTCCCATTGAAAGGGTCTGAACTTGTCTAAATCCCTTCGCATACTAACCTATCGTGTGTGGCACTTGACTGCTATCCTCAATTTTTTATTGCCGAAACCAAGTTTCGACAACGGAGCATATAGATTTTTTCCTTTTAAATGAAATGCAAAATGAACCAACATAGCCATTTGTCACGTGGTTCTCAGTACTTATTTTGACATGATCAACGATGTTGAAACAATTTATTAATATTATAAAAATTGTGTGCGCACATCATTACGACTATTTACTAGTGTGAAAAGCCTTCGACAATGTGAACCAGCCAATTAATGGATTAGCGATTAGCAGTAAAGCAGTAAATTTAAGCAGCTGGCAGTGAAGATGGAGTGATGAAAATGATGGGGTCACGAATATATCTATGGACGGATGCACCCGATGCGCTGGATCGGACGGTTCACACGAATGCTCCACGCGGCAGACGCGCTACAAATCGCCCTAGAGGCAGCAGCGAATCTAGGAGCTTTCACTAGTTTTGCTATACCAACAACAGATTTGCTATACGCATGCTATATTTTAATTGGATGTTAGAAAACTAGGAATTTTGTCAGTCTTTAATGTAATGAAATTAAGATCACGTTATTTTGATTGCAATCCTTCAAAGAAATTAATTTTTAGGGTCCGGGTCACTGACTGGTTCGCTAGTACCGGTTTGCTGTTTCGTGAAGGAATGAAGATTGAAGATGGTGTCCAGTGTTCTTTCATTTAACTTTATACGTGTTTGAGTTGGTCAGTGTTATGGTTATGCTCGTGTACAGGTATTATAAGATGTTGAGCCACTTTACTTTTTCTTGACAGACCTTTTATATTTCTTCTAATCATAAGACGAGGGTTATAATACCTTGTCATTTTTAATATAATCAGCCCTGTCCCGCGAAAAAAAAGGAAGATCAAGTTTTAATATGCATATGACATGTATATTTGTTGCATATGATTCGGTAAAAGTATTGACACCTGAAACAAAATACATGGACTCTTATATGTGAGCGCAAATACCATCTCAATACTGTACTTAATAACATAAACAAACCTTAAGAACTTTCAATGACATAAAGCAATTTACATAATCCAAATTGTGGCAACGCTTCCCATGTTTGAGCCACATGAAAACACCGTCCAAATGAATGAATGATCATAATAAGTTTCCATACTATTTTTTTCTTTAAAAAAAGTTTGAATTGCTCCTTTAAATTATTATGAAAGTATAAATTATCTTTCTAAACTATAAAATCAGACATTTAACACCTTCGAACTTTTCAAACCGGACAGAAAATCTCCCAACTCAATTCATCACGCATAAGTGACAGTCAAGTTAGGGTTTAGGGTTCACTTAAAAAAAATATAATAACACTCAATGCGCTCCACCTGTCAGTGCTAGTGCTACATCTTCTTCTCCCTTCTCCTTTCTTTCACCTCCTTCTACCCCCTTCCCCCGTTCCTCACCTCGGCGTCGTATTGGGTTGCGCCGACGCCGGCAGCAGCGTTCTCGGCATTGGAGGTGCCACACAACCTCGCCTACTCCACCTTCACCATCAGCGCATCATCCTCTCCGACGCATGCCATCAGCGTCGACGGCTGTTGCATTCGGAGCTTGACGGAGATCGGCGTTGAGGCGGCAGCAAGATCCACCACATCCACCCTCGTCAGTGCCAGCGTATCCGTGGAGCAGCAACAACCTACATCGAAGAGATCCCATGGATGCCGGTGGGTGGCGGCCAGCAATTCTATGGAGGACGTCGGCGGGGTGGGCTTGCAGAGACCAAGAGTGGGGCGGGCTTGCAGAGAGCAACATCGGAGACAACTCGGTGCTGTGAAGATCCACTGCTGAGAGGGGTGGAGCTCGGGGCATACCTAGGCGGCGGCGCCGGCGGTGGTCTGAGTAGAAGTCGCAGGGGGATACGCCTGCGTAGAGTAGTTACGCCGCTGACAATGTCGGCAGAGCTCTAGCTCCTCGGGGCCCATGCCGCCTCCGCTCGTATCCACTCTCCATGAGCTCATCTCTCCATCGGCCTCTACGGATCTTCTTGTTGCTGGTGTGGAGAGAGATGGGAGGAGGGGTTCCGACACCACCTGCCATCACCGCCACTACTGTCGCCATTGCCTTGCTCTCGATGCCGCCTCCGTGTTCATGTTAGGGCCGGTCTTGGGGATGGAGAAAGGAGAGAGATGGAGGATGGAGAAGAAAGAAGAAGAGGGTGACATGTGGGACCACCCAATTGAGAATATTTATTTGATTAAATATAGCTGACTGTATTGCCATTTAGGATTAAAACCACCTCCTACCTGATTGAGGGGTAATTTAGTTGAGGATGCTAAATATCTAATTTTGTAATTTAGGGGTAATTCATACTGTAGTAATAATTCAGAGATAATTTAGACTTTTTCTTTTTACATTCGTTGTGAGAGCAACAAGATACTTTTAGTAGTGACAAAGTACAGAGCTATACGCTTTGGTGCCTGAAATTGCCCCAATCCTAGAGCACAAATTATTCGAGAGGACACAAAGAGGAAATGTTATAGATCCCTCAAAATTGCTCAAATACAAAATACAAACACAAACCAAGAGAAGAATATAAACCATTCACCCTACTCTGCAGTTGAATCGGAAGTACTCATAAATCCACCCAAGAAGCCAGCACCATTGCAGCTACCGCACAAGATTTCCCGCTTTCCTCTGTATAATTTTGAATAAATTTGCATAAGAAGATAACATAAAGATGACGTAATTCTAATTAAGATGTATGCCTAATCAACTACTTGTAGTGAGCCAAGATTTCTTTCTACCTGCAAAGCCAGCATAATGCTCCAGCTTTAAATCGGCCGTTGAAGTGGTCGACAGAATTCACCCCATTTCCCTTGCACTGGGTGCACAGTATTGCACCTGTTATTTTACCATGAGAGTTATAAGTTACAACCAAAACATGGCACATAAATTGAAACATGTAAGATTATTGTACTTCCAGAAATTAAAAGGAAGTTGCTTCAGAGGATGATCATACTCATACTGCTCAACAATACAAGAGAAGACTTTTATCATTTTGGACGTTACATAGCAGTTAACAGTACTACTAAGACCTGCTGTGTAAGATATTTTCGTTTCTCGCATTGTAAGGAAGTACATAACTATTTTAGCAAGTGCCCCAACAAAATACAATGGCCAACCTCTCTGTCGACATGTAGAGTTGAATTCTAGATCACAAATTATCAAATTTCAAACAAAAATCTAAATATTTTTATGGTAAGAGTAAAAAAAAAATCGGTGCTACAAGTATTGTGGGAACAAGTAACAGAACACACAATCAACCTTTTTGTGTGACACCTACAGGGATTTCTTGTCAGTTTCCTGCACTGAAGAAATCCACTGTGAAAAGAGTCCAAACCCAATCAGGAAACAATAGAACGGTCTGGAGGGTTTCAAACTAGTTTCCACTACAGTTATATTGTCTCCATTTTCAATAATTCAGATAATGAGCTAACAGACTTGGAACAGTACATGCTATATAGTGTACAGAAAATGAAAATAAAAACGTGTAACTTTGATGAACCTCTACTTCAACTAATTTTAGACAAAAGGAAACTCACCGTTTCCTTCACAATCCTGGCAGACAAGGCTGCTAACCTTCGGAGGATTCTTTTCGGTCTGATCATTTTCTGTGGCCTGTGTAGATGAACACTTTAAAACACTAGAAGATAAAACAAAGAAAGAGAACTAAAAACTTGTAAACATATTGCTCGCTCATTCCATATGTAAAAAAGAAGGGGGATATAAATGAGAAGATTAGGCGACAACTTAATCATGCGATCATATTTCTCTGTGGCATAGACTAAAATGTTGTTCTTGTATATTACATATTGTTGTGCAGAAGATGGATATTGTCAACGTCAAGTTCTACTATTTATATTTCCAAAGTTGAAGAAAGTTTTGCTATTGTCACATAAATTTCTCTTTGGAATGAACATAAATATATGGAATCTGTTCCACTGTCAAAATATTTTGGCTTTACTCTACATGATAGAAAACGAAAGATAAAAGTATCCTTCTTAATAGCCATCTGGAAAAAAATCATCCATGTCATGCGCAGTTTTAATATGTGCATACAGACAGAACATCAGATACACCTAGACAAGGGTTCTCTCCAAATCCATCAATTTCTACAACCTGTGGGCAATTCATCAACCACATGCTCAACCAAGTTCAACTGAATCATCACCACCTTATTATGTGGTCAATCAGTGGACTAGGGCTAGTACTCAATTAAAATAAAATAAATCAACAGAGGAGGAGATATGATATGAGACAAAATGTTTACAGAGACGAAAGGGCAAGGCAGAGTATGAGTTTGCAGACCTTGGTCTTGACGGACTGGAACCTGGAGCAGCGAGAGACAGGCCGGAGAAAGGAAGCAGCGAGCGGGGAAGGGGTGGGTTTGAGGAGGAGCGGAGGGGAGGCGGCGGTCGCCGTGAGGCTCGAGGTGGCCGCCATTTGGGAGCAGCGAGCGAGGACGAGCAGAGGGAGGAGAGATGGACGGCCAACAGCGAAGTGGAGGCCAATCCACTCTGATAAGGAGACACAAAACAAAAGGAGGCAAAACTTTTTTGCAGACTCACCCCTTCGGAAGTGCGGTTTTGCAAGAGCATCCATCACAGGAGGAGGATTGTAGTAGTAGGGTGAAAAATTAAAGCAAAGATATTTGGGTTGGCAACTCTCACTCACTTGGCACTGCTTGATTGCCACCTCTTTCTCTTCGCATGTGATATCTTATTATCCATAATTTCCATGGTAATCAAGTGCCCATGTGCCAATTTGTTTGGTAGAAATGATTCCTTTCGTTTTTAAATGAATGAAGCTGCTGACTTTTTAAACATGACGTTTAAACTTTCATCTTATTTAAAAAGTTTTATTATAAATGTGAAAAAATACTTTTGGTGATAAAATATATCAAAAAAATAGTTATTTTTAATTTGACGAATGGTCAAATGCTTTATCCAAAAGTCAACAGCGTCATTCATTTAGAAACGGAGATATTATAAATATTAATCTATCCAAAAAATTTGGTGCATGTAGTTTTTTGCACAAAACATTCAGATGAAAAATTAACATCAAAACAGAGAAAATGTAATAAATCACAAACCTTAACATCGAAGCAGAGAAAATGCAATAAATCACAAACCGAGAAAACCATTGTCTTGCGCACAAGCGTTCGCCGCATGGAGTAAGGGCTCTTGCTCATGTACTGGAAGTGCACGCCCACGTATGTGGGACGATGCCAGAAGGCAACCGCCCCCATGGATTGACACCCCATATTGATGCTGGGGCAGAGAGGTCGGAGCTCGACATATGTAGGGAAAAAAGCCTTCAAAATGGACCATAAATATCATCCAGCAGTAAGTGTCACTGGGTAAACACTTGCTGACATGTAGTTTGCACCATTTTTGGGCTCCAAACAGTTAAACAGGCCATTCAAGCAGGCAATTTTGTATTTTAGAGGATGCCTCCTTCTAAAAGATGAGATTGGCAAAGTCTCTTGAAATTTCATTTAAATTCATCTTTGCTTTAGTTTTTTCTAGATTACACAGATAAGTTGTACATAAACACACACCAGTGCAGCCGCACACATGTTAGTGTGATGACGCTCTCTCTTGTGACCCGATCTTCTGATGAGGGGATAAATCTCGCTTTAATCGAATGTGATGTTTGCGAAGTGGCTACCAAACAGAAAATGTCCATGATATCATGCAATTGCTACACCACAAACAATGTTATACCAATCGTGACACACGGTTAATGATTCCTACAGGGCAAACAAGAGAACACAATAAGAATGAGGTAAGATGCAATCCAAATATTCGAATAGGTAATAAAGTACAAATGAATAGTTACGATTGAAGTGGTAGATCTAATCAACCCGTCAAATCAACACCAACTATTGGGGGCTCTGAATCTATAGTCGTCGACTGAACAATCAAAGATTAGAGACAAGGCCAAATGACACTTGACAAAATTCAACTAAACAAAACCCATTTGTTCCAAAGGGTGTATTTATAGAGGAAAATAAGGCTAAGGATGTGCTCAAATTCGTGGAGGTAGAGAGAGATACACTCAAGATGGGCCTAGTCTATTACATGGCCTAAGGCCAAGTTCAGTTTTAGCAACGTCATTATCTTGATTTGACGATTCCCGTTGACTTAGAATGGAGTTTGATGTGAGGCTAGATGTGTTTGGAAAGTGCCGACATAAGCGTTCCAACAAGTCCAAGATTACCTAGATTGGAGTTGGAATGAAGACGCTAGATTCGTTTGAAGTCAGTGCTGTCCTAGGAGGCCGAACCGGGTTCAAAAACTCATTGGATTTGAATATCTGCATGTTGAGGGTCCAAGATGACGTGGTAACCTTCACAAAATAGTTGGGAAAGATGTTGACATGATCTCCCTCCATTCATCTGATGTATTCTTAAGCCATGATAGGATCTCCGGAAAGGTAAATACAAGACAATTATTATGCAATATATTTGCTCAAATAGATAACTGTAGAATCATGTGATGATTAATCTTGGTGATAAACAATTATCAAAGGTGTGTGTTCGTTGAAAATACGGTAAATACTGTTTTTGGATTGTGAATGGAGTTGTTGGCTCTAGGAGGCCGGTTAGATCGGGCCAGTTCAGCCAGTCAAACCGGAGGTGTGTGGACAGTCTGACCGGGTGGCCCGATGGTCTGACTGGGTGACTCAGGGTTTGAGTCGGTTTCGGGTTGTTTTCGTGAATTTTCTAAATTGTTTCATGTTTATGACTTCTAGATGATTTCTATATGTATGTGGTATTGTTTGTGTGTTAATGTGAGTAAAATTGGTGTGAACTTGTACTTGAATATAGAGTTTCTTTGTTGTTCATGTATAGGTGCTGCTTAAGGCCATGCAAGTATTGCCGATGATGGATTGGGATTAGGCTTGGAAGAAGTTGAGGTCTATATGGTCAAGGATATCATGCGGGACGCTTATGCTAGAGAACAATGCAAGTGAAGGTGAAGGTTTCCATATGACATACACGTGGTGTTGTGTACGTATGAAAAGAAGAGTCAAATTTGGATTGGAGTCCAGATTTGGAAAGATTGGAGTTTGGAGTTTGTATGGGGATGTTGTTTTCCTGGTTTGGTAGGTTTTCTATGTAATTAGGAGTCCTAGTTTTAGTTGATTCATGAATAGGGGTAGCCACATTATGGGTATAAATAGAAGAGGGGTTGAGGCTAAAAAATTATCGACTTTTTGGAAGAGAAAAGTTAGGGTTTTGTCACACCCTGAAGTTCTCCCAAATCGTAAAAATTGAATTTAATAATTTATCTGATAAATTGTTTAATTAAATCTGGAGAAAAACCCAATTAAATAATGCATTAAAGAAGTGAAAATGGCAAGGTGGAATTTTTCTTGAGTTCCCCATGTCAAAATACATTAACAGGATTTTTAGTGGAATTTTCAGAGCCCTAAAAATAATTTTAACCAATTAAAAACCCTCAAGCGCAATAAATTAAACCCTGGAATCCTTTTTCCTTTTCTTTTTCCTTTTTCTTTTCCATCTTGGGCCGTCGGCCCATTTTTCCCTCCTTCCCGGGCCGCCGTCGCGCGCGCCTCCTTCTCCTTCCTCCCGGCCGGCCCAAGCCGCCCGCTCGGCCGCCGCTCTCCCTCCCCTCTCCTTCGGCCCAGCCGGCCCAAGCCGCCGCGCGCCCCGCCGCTTTCCCTCCCGGGCCGGCCCAAGGCCGCCCGGAAGTTCGCCGCGCCTCCCCCGTGCCGCGCGCTCGCTGTCGCGTGGGCCCGCCCGCGGCCGAGTCCGCCACCCTCACGGCCGGCCGCCGCGCCCGCGCCGCTGCGAATCCCGACGAGATTCCCGCCGCGCCGCCCCTATTTATCCCCCCCCGAGGCGCTCCCCTCCTCGTTTTCCTCCGCGCCGCCGCCGCCCTAACCCTAACCCTAGCCCGTGAGCGCCGCCGTCGCCGAAGCCGCGCCGCCGCCGTTTCCGTCGCCGGTAAGCACCGCCGCCGCCGCCCCTTTTCCCCTCTCCGCCGCTGCCGTGCGCGCGCCCGCTCCGCCGCTCTGCTGCCGCCCCGCGTGGCCGTCGCGCCGCCGCCGCCGCCGCGAGCCGCCGCCCGCCGCCTCCCGTGCGCCGCCGCCGCGAGCCGCCGCTTCGCGCCGCCCGCGCAGCCGCTCGGCTCCAAACCCTAACCCTAGCCGCCGCCGCCGCCGCCACCGCGCGCTTAGCGTCGGATCGGCCACTCGGGCCGATCCCGGCCGCCCGTTCCCGTCCCGCGTGGCCCACGTGGGCGCCGCGTGGCTGCCGCGTCGGCGCCACGTGTGGCCACGTGGTGCGCAGCCGCCGCCGCCGCGGCTGAGTCAGCCCTAGCCGCTGAGTCAGCCCTAACCGTGACGTCAGCATGACGTCAGCCCTAAGGGTTTATTGCGCAATAAATAATTAAGGATTTTTCTGTTTATAGTAAAAACACAGATAACTTCAAAAATTCATAACTAATTCATCCGGACTCCGTTTTAGTCCGTTCAAGTCTCAGAAAATTCATAAAAATGTCTAGAATCCATTAAAAATAGTTTTGTTCTTTGTTTTAGTAGACTTATAGCATGTATTGTTGTTTGTTTTGTTTGTCGCGTAGATTCCGGTAATTCCAACGCTTCCGTTTATTTCGAGGTTGTTGCCGAGGTCGACCCGGCGCAAGAGCAAGGCAAGTCATACTTATTCATTTGATCATGTTGTACCTAAATTGCGAAACAGTCTTATTTTTCTCTAAATACTGCATTGTTTTATAATGTCATCTATGGGTTAATTTACCTATTGTACTCAGCCTTATATTGCAATTACTTTATTCCTTTGATAGCTTGGGAAATAATTTGATTAGTTGCTACAATAGAATTTGCTTAGCCTTACTTAGAAACATTAGTTCACTAATGGGATAACTAAAGTTTCACTATTACTTGATGATGATTATCTTATGTTGGTTCACGATGGTTAATTGTGGGCGATTTAATAATTGCTTCAACTAAAATCTTGATTAATAGTGGGTTGTGAGCACATGGTTTTGATGGTCGTGCTCATGACAATTAAGGACCGGTTCGCGGGAAACCCTGGAAGAATTACCGTACTTTCCACAAGCCAGCGTGGGTAATGGCTGGATTTGTAGTATAGCTTTTTCCTAGCCGACGTTCCCCAGAAAGGGTGGGCGTGATGGAGTTGAGTCGGCCGGGGATATACCGGTTGCTTGGCTGCCGGATTCACCAAGGCACGAGAGGGGGCTGCCCGCTGTCGGGTAAGGGAGCGGGGGCGAAACCTGAGGTGTGGTGCGCTTGGTTAGGAAGGGTTATGCGAAGGGTCCTGTCACAGCTCTTTTTCCGGTATACCGTGGTGGTATGTTGGCACACAGTAATGTGTTGTAGGACTGTGTCTTGTGGGTACAGTTGTACACCTCTGATCAGAGTAAAACTATTCGAATAGCCGTGCCCGCGGTTATGGGCGATCAACCAGATTCACCGTGATTAGTTGAATTTTCTAATAATTTGACTTAATGGAACTGGTTTAGTTCAGGTGGATGGTTTGGGCCTGTCGCAACGTGGTGTAGCGTTAGACAATGATGGTTTAATTATGATTAATTAATTCAACTGTTTTACTACTTTCAACTATTGTTTTTAAATGCGTATTTTATGCAAAATAGCCATTGCAGCTCTCCTTTGTTATTACTTGCATCATTATTTTCTTTTCCGGTATGACTTGTTGAGTACAGTGGGTAGTACTCAGTCTTGCTTTATTTTCCCTACACCAGAGTTGGAGTATGTTTCAGAGGAAGACTTTTCAGAAGAGTAGGCTTGTTGCTATCGTCGAGGAATGCCTGTGGATTGGAGTCGCTACGTTGCGAGTGTTTAGTTTATTAGAATAGTTTGTTTCCTTTTTCCGCTGCAGTTTTGTAAGAGATTTTTATTGTTTTGTAAGACGTGGATCTGTATGGCAACTTTGTCATTTGTGTACCCTGGCTGGTCCTGAACAGGGATTTTAATACACAATTTGCTTTGGAAATTCTGGTAGTGAATTTCTGGGCGTGACAGGTTTGCTTCGAAGTTTCAATCCTAGTTCATGAGTTGAGAGAGAAGTGTTTTAGATGTACTTTGTAAACACATATTAATGTAATGAAGTTAATCTACTTTCAAGAGTCCTGTCGGTATGTGTTTTTTTGGATCCTGACGGTCTAACTGAAGTACAACGAGCTGTTAGACCCATGGCGGCGACAACGGTAGCAACGAGTAGGCGAGGAGACCGACGGACAGTCTGACCAGCGACGAGGGGACAGTCTAACCGGCGACATCAAGGCGGTCTGATCGGTGGAGTCACTGTGCGGTCAGACCAGTGGCTAGGATCCGTTCTGACCAAGTTTGATCTGACAATTCAACCGGTGCAACTTCATCAAGTTAGAGGGTGATCTTCTAATTCTGCAAAAAGATTTAATTTCAGTGTTTCTACCATTCACCTTTCTCTGGTAGACTTGGTTCTTGTATTCGATCCTACAATAATATGTAAATCTAACATAAATTTTGTAACTTTGACAATGTTTTATATTTCTATTCTCATGTTTGGTTGTACGCCTAGTCACACATAGTATGTCCTCTAAACATAGCTCTAAACATGGTCTCAAGATCAAATCGGCAACCTCACTAAATTTTTATTATTGAAAGCACGCTTGTGTGTAATATTATATGGGCACTACGATAAAGTGGGTCCTAAAAAAACACAATTATGCCAATTATATTCTGAAAGTAGCGTACTAAATTGCTGCCTAGGTTGTAGCTAGTCAGCAAGTACCATATGATGACCTTTTTGACAGGTTTTATGACGTACTATTATTATGAGATAGTTGTTTGATCATTTCTAACAGAGGTCAAAAAGGCAAGTCCTCAGTAGTAGTAGCTGATAAAGTAATAATGCACCTCAACAATGTTTGGCAAATATTGCTCCCCTTATATTTGGGCTCCATCCAAATATCCAGCATGCGCACTTCATTGCTCTCTTCCGGTGGCTGACAATACCATGTCAAACAGATAAAAAGGTCGACATCTGAGAGACTGATACTACCATACCAGGAAAATGTTATACCACCAAGAATAGAATTGTAACCCAGAAACAAGGTTAGCCTTCAGGTAATAAATTGTGATACTCAAGAAGAAATCGGCAATCCAACATGGCCAAACCCCCCAAGCAGCTCGTGGAAACTCAATGATTCAAATCATAGATAATCAAAGTAAATTGGTCATATCTAAACAACCCATTAATGTCAAACGCATCGACATTTACGTCGAGCAGCAAAATGTTGACCTGACCGTACCCTCACTGTTTGTCCACACAAGAAGCAAGTGTAATATCATAGTTCAAGACAGTACGTAAAGTCTTAATATTACAAGCTGCTTCAAGCGCCACCTTAACTAGTTTGTTTGATGGTCATGCAATCAGGCTATGATGATCTAATAGCTTCCATCATTCCTACTATTGGGAGCAGCATGCCTGTCACCTCGACCCTTGCCAAGGTATGTACCTCCAGGTACACGGTCACGACCACGGACATCAACTATATTGTTGGGCCGCCCCCTCCCTACATAGGGATCAGCATACTCCAAGTTCGGTCGACCTCCGCCTGTGAAAGAACCCTTTATTAGCCTGCTTCCTGCAGGAGATCGGCTTCGGTCCCGCATATTGTGCCCCCAGTTATCCCGAGGAGACACTGATCGCCGCTGAATACTCTCAAGATACATATCATCATGTGGACGTTCCCTTGGGTTGTAGTCTTCAGCTGAAGACCAGTCATGCTTTACACGGTCCCTCAACTGAGGGTCACCACGGAAGCCCATCCTCTCCCTCTGCAATGGATCTGCATACCGTCCTGCATGATCTTGAGGTGATCGAGCTGGATAACCCTTAGGGTCATTCACACCCCAACCATGGGGTGGTGACCTGTACCTGGCCATCTCTCTTGGAGGGGCACGATCACTTGGACCAAGATTCCTTGGATGCCCACGTGGAGGATTGACGTAATCTCTGTGAGGACTGTGGCTAGGCTCACATACTTCTCGTGAATAGCGATACTTGTTGCAGTTGTTACAGTGAGTTCGCCGAGCAAAATTAAGATTTCCACAGCTGAAATAAAAAGCAACAACAAATTTCGAAGAAGATTTAAGAAACTGGAGAAGACATTGAGAAGAAAACATTGTATACAAACGATAAGCTAAAAAAAGGGCATACTTTGGATTCTGGCATATCCAATCGCCTTCTCTTGGCGACAGATTTGGATCATTCCTGTGAACATATTCTCCATCAATATTAATGAACTCCTTTCCAGGAGCACCAGAGCCCCTCCCATATGATCTGCCTCCTCTCCCATATGGTGGAGAACCATCTCGGAACCTTGTGACTCCTCTACCACCACTTCGATATCCATGGGCATAACGTGGACCAAAAGTATCATCAAAACTTCTGTTTTCTTGTCTGCGTTGGCGCTGAGGTGAAAGGCCTGCATGCATGCCATATCCTGAAAAGGAAGTAATAACAGTTCGAAATAAGTATTAGCGGACATTAAAGAGTAACTATCAAGCAAAGAAATTCTTACACCAGCCACACTGGATTGAAATAGGCAACCCCTTCCGGAGAACCACTTTCAAGTTTCAACATAGTTACTATCCACACACCAAAAGTTATTGATGAAGCAAGCATTACTTAAGATTAGCTCATACCCTTGTAACTGCAGCTCAACCCAAAAAACAAAACAACCTCTCTCCATGGTTCAGAACGAGCAGTTAATAACTATACATCCAGGGGCTGGAATTTGATGCTTCTAAGAAAAAGATTAATTCCTTGTGTGACAATAAGATCCCCAGTGTCATGTAAGTCAAAAGGCATCTCAAACATTCAACCGGTCAATGCTTATGCCCAAAGCACTCAATCGGTGTAGTTTGTGAATGGTATCTCAATTGGTAAAACTATGCCGTCACACAATAAGGAGCTTCTCCCTCGACATCACTTCAGATAAGGTTGTGTGACCTTATCATGTTTTACTTAGCTAAGTCCTCCATAGAGAGCTAAAGGAAAGTTCCTATGTGAAGAGTAGAAAAGTAGCGTTGCAACAAACATCCTATGCTACTCTTTACCAAGTCTTTTCCTCAAAGGTTACTTAGTTGTCTGTCCATTTCAATTTTCTCTTGACCATACTTAAACATAAGGTCCTGGAGAAAGGCAGTCTTTAGACAATGAAATACCAATCCCCCACATAGAGAAATGAGATGGCTCATAATCCAGGCAATATGGAAATCCCTTATGTCAGAGAATCTTTTCAGTTCAAGAAATCGACTTCTCACTGATTTGTTCAAAACTATTCTTTGCATCATCCAGGATCCTTCTTTCTCAACAACTGTGCCCCATCCCCCCAACATGTTGGAAAGATGATCAGCAAAAGCCTGTACTGATCCGATCCTACTTCCAAAATAGACCCTGTGACTTAAACATCATAATGCAACCAGAAGGTCACAACTCACAAGCACTCAAACAAGGAGCTGGCCTGTATTGACAATTGTTTGCAGCAAGGGATAACTTCTCCTGTTCACATTGTAAGTCTCTCCATATCCATTACCCAAATTAACTTACAAGGCAACCCCAAGACACTAGCATTTAAACCACAGCTTCCCAATACCATGTCAACTCAATCTCAACTCCTTTATCTAGAGAAGCTCATATGGAGTCAGTCAAAATTAACAATCTGATGGCAGCAAGGTAGAACTTTTAATGTTTATGCCAAACATGTACTCATAGTTATCAGATAACCCTGAATCTGGAGGCAGTAAACCACAGCTGCGTTGATACACCTCAAGTTCATCTCAGCCCTTCATTGTCTTGCTACCATTATACCTCCAACATTTCCAGGATTTACTAATTGCAGATAGTTGCTTTTCACAATATAATTGCATCAGCGCACAAGCAGAATAGATGCCAAAAACAAAACAAAACCATCAAGCAGCTCAATATTGTATTTCAACGAAAGCATCAACACTAATATCCCATCTTGAAAAGCAACGTCACCCTAGCCAGCCAAGTTGGATACTGTTAAAAAACAGCAAATTCCACACTTCCTTTGATATTTAGTGGAGCTTGCAGTGCTTGGCCATTACACTGAACATCCAAGCCAGCAAAGAATTAGAAAATATCTATAATTTCTTGAAGAATGTCAGGAAGGTTTATACATCCACATTCTGTTCATTATTTTTCTAGATAAGGGGATTCAAAGATTAAAACAAAATATTTCCAACATAATAGGCCTATATGTAAAAAAACTATTTAGCTATTACATCAAAGGAGATGACAGAATTGAACTTCAGGAAGTATGGTGAAATGTAGGTTATGTCGTTCTGAGCATACCATTTGACTTAAAAACGAAAGAAAAGAAAACAAGGATATGATAAAGTAGAAAAGCAATCACACAAATTACATTTGGTGATGACGACAAATATAAAACCTAAATCATTCAAATACAGAGCAAAATATCTGAACAAAACGATCTGCATTGAAGTTTATCTGAAGATACTACTTCCATTGAATGATCACAAAAACACGCATTTTATGCAATCAACTGCTCAAACCCAACAATGTATATCTGTGGTGATATAGGGAAAACAATATAAAGTGAATAAATTAATGCTAAAGAGATCTTTGCACAAGTTATGTATGGCACTCGTCAATGAGAGGGATCATATGTGATATTGCAAAAGAGGCACAGATTCCAGAAAGAGAACTTCCTTCAGCTATAACAACTATCGTCGCTACAACAACACTGTCTGAGGCGTATTTCAATAGACATAGTTTTTTTCGGGAATACGCAAAAAATTTGTGCATCTTTGTATTAAGGAGATAGTTTTGATAGTCTGACAACAAGCCATGAAACATGCTGGCCTGAGATACAGGTACGGATTCCTCCCAACTACTTTGCGACCTAGGCAGAAACAACCACACCTAGACGACCGACCAGGGGAGCTCAATAGACATAGTTCATACGATAAAATCAAGCTTTCTGCTATATGTTACACATAACACAAAGACAAGACTAAGATAATAAAAACTCTTTCAGTGAAACAAGAAATTAGTAAATCCAATAAACAAGTCAGATTCTACATGCATATAATCAGATAACTCTCCATGGTCAACATCTTGGATAGGGAACCGTAAACAAATCATGTACCAGCATTTGAGTTTATTTTAAATCATGTAGTCCACAAACAGACATAAACCATGGCATGTAAATTCCGGTAGCACAACACAAAGTATATACACCGTTCACGAATGACATAAACAACAGAGAACGCTAAAAGAGGATAGTCAATATAAGATTTTAAAAAAATAAATAGAGATTCTAGGGTTTTGAACAGACCTTGCGGCTCGTCGTAGGGGCGCGGGTGCCGAGGCTGGAAACCAGGCGGCGTCAAGCGGCGGCGCGGGGGTGGCGGGCTCAAGCGGCGACGCTGTGGCGGCGGGCTCCCAGGAGGACGCCTCCTAGCCAGCGGCGACGGCGGGGGCGAGCGGCGCCTCTCCCTCCCCCGGGAATCCAGCGGCGAGAGGTCGCGCCGTCGGCGGGGGAGCGAGGACCCGCGATGGCGGCCCGGGGCACCGCCGGCGAGGGGCGAGGACGAGCGCGCCGCGGCCGCGGCGGCAGCCGGGGAGGAGGAGGCGCCGTTCCCCTCACGCGGCGAGGGCTTGACGACGAGGCTGCTTAGGGGGGCGCGAGCGGGGGGAGGCGGCGGCGGCGGCTGCTGCAGCGCGGCGGCGGCCTCGGGCTCCGGCTCCGGCTCCGGCGCGCTCCGGTGGGGCGAGTAGTCCACCTCCTCCTCCTCGTCGTCCTCGTCGTCGTCTCCTCTGCCGCGGGGCCGCATCTTCTCTTGGGTGGCCGCCTCTGAGAAGGGAATGCGATGGATATGCTGCAGCGTTTCTAGGGTTGGACTAGCGAAAAGCCCAACAGGCCCATGAAAGAAATAGTGCTTAGTATAGTTAATACTTACCCTAGATGTCAGTGCTTCGTTACGACACTTAGGCTTTGTTCGGCAAGGAGCATTCCAAACGCGCACAGTGCCTCACAGTGTTTTTTCTTCCGCGCACGCTTTTCAAACTACTACACGGTGAACTTTTTTGCAAAAAGTTTCTATACAAAAGTTGCTTAAAAAAATCAAATTAATCCATTTTTGAAAAAAAATTTAGCTAATACTTAATTAATCACGCGCTAATGACCGCTCCGTTTTCCGTGTTTACTGTGCGCGTTTGGAGTTAACGTTGCCGAACAGACCCTTAGGCCTGTGTTCCGCATCAGTACTTTTTTCCATGCGTACTACTAAACGGTGTATTATTTTACAAAAAAGTTTCTATACAAAAATTATTTTAAAAAAAATCAAATTAATCTATTTTTCAAAAAAAATTAGCTAATACTTAATTAATCACGCGCTAATGAACCGTTCCGTTTTCCATGCGAACTGTGCGCGTTCTCAACTCACGCTAGCGAACGCAGCTTTAGGCTGTGTTCGGGAGCGCTAGTTCTCAGCACGCACAACGTTTTTTTTCACGCGTATGTTTTTTAAACTACTAAACGGTGTATTTTTTAAAAAAAGTTTCTATACAAAAGTTGCTTAAAAAAATTAAATTAATCCATTTTTGAAAAAAAAAAATTAGCTAATACTTAATTAATCACGTGCTAATGGACCGTTCCGTTTTCTGTGTGTACTGTGCGCGCTGGGAACGAACGCTTCCGAAAGTAGCCTTAGTGCTAAGACACCCATACTAAGCCTGTATTCGGATGTGATCTAGCACGTAAAATAAAACGACTCATTAGCACATGATTAATTAAATATTTTTTAAAAAAAATAGATTAATATGATTTTTTAAAACAACTTTCGTATAAAAATTTACAAAACACACACTGATACACCGTTTAGTAGTTTGAAAAGTATGCACGTGAAAAACGAAAAAGATGAGTTAGAAAAGATGGGGAAAAACACATCCTAAAGTTCCGAGAGTACCAGATACACTGAGAGTATCTGCAATATTGTTTTTAAAAGGATACCAGAGGAGAGAAATGAGGATGGAGTTGCTTCCATATGTTACAGCATTTTTTTAGACTGTCTCAAAGAAAACTCCGATATCAAGCATAGAACCTGATTCTATTGTAGAGAAAATGTGATAGGGCCCATGTGTTAGTGTCTATGGCCTGCATGTTGGAAAGAGCTAATGAGCTCATGTGTTGGTATTTGATACGATCACAGATAACCCGCAAGTGAACGGATACTGCTGTATAGAAATGTTATTTGCATGTCGGCTCATTTTTTCTTCACTTTATTATATAATTCCTGCATCTATAGTAATTCTTCAAGACAAGTGGAACTACATTATTTATAACTAATATGTATGCATTATTAGTTCTTCCCTTATTTATTGAGTTAATTGACGGTCGAAATCGGTAGTTAACGACCGTCAACAACTTCCCCAAGCTAAACCTTTGCTCGTCCTCGAGTAAATATGAAGCTTAGATTGTTGATCAGGAGTTATTACCATGTTTTATTTCTCAAAAATATCATGCCTACATCATATCATTCTATCTAGAATTGAACAAGTTGGCAATAGTATTGTTACCTCTCTTACCTTACTTCCCATGAGACTTTTAGCTTCTCCTTGTCTTGGGTCATTGAGTGACGGAACAGATCATAGAGTATCGATTACTTACTCTTTATTCAACTTTCTTTCTGGAGGTTTTCAAGAATATTACAAATAAAATTAAAGTTCCTCAAATGATACTCTCATATCGCTCAATTTGTACAACAAGACATTGGGTTGCCTAATTTTAATCCTACCTCTAAAATGGAGCTCAAGGTAGGAAAAAATAATTGAGACAATACTTGCATCACATATGTTGCAAAATCAAAAAGAGAATCCAAGGAGAAAGCAAATCATATAATCTGATCAAAATATGCAAGTGTGTGGTTATATGGTGGAAGGTGTTTGGTGGTACTCCTTGTCATAGACTCTCTTTTATTCCTAATTGAGAACATGGCTATATTTCTTCTATCTATTTTTCTCATGCTGCTCAAGAACAATGGTGAACATACACTCTTATTTTTATCCTTTTTCTCATTTTTTTCTTCTTATAATGCTTGAGAATATTTTCTATTTTCTATCTTCTTTTTTTCTATCACAACCATCTCTTTTGCAAACTACTAGGAAAGATATTTTGATTGACAAAATAGAGTATTTATATTTTGATTGACAAAATAGAGTATTTATTTGATGGATGTAATGTTGCTAACCCCCGTTGTAGACGTAAAGCAACTATGGTGGGTGAATGACATGTTTTTGCTAACCTCCGGTGTAGAGGTCAAGCATATATGGTGGGTGAGCATGTGTGAATATATTCACCCACCATATAACATGTTTTTGCTAACCTCTACACCGGAGGTTAGCAAAAACATGTCATTCACTCACCATATAACATGTTTTTGCTAACCTCTACACCAGAGGTCAAGCATATATGGTGGGTTATCATCAAGAAAGTATGAATATATTCTCACAAGGATGATAACAATTTAAAAAAGCTCAATGCAATAACAAGTAGCATATGTGTAAAGGCTTTGCAATATAATCATCATATTGCTTTGGCAGGAATTTATCATCATTGAGGAACTTATAAATTTTCATTCTTTTGACAAACAAAGTCTCCGGATGTCAAGTATCGCTTGGAGAAAGATCATATCAACTCTATTTCACCATCCCACAACAACTTAAACTTAGATTATGCATATGCAACCCAGAAGTTTCAAATTCAACGCAAAGATTTTTGTCCAACAAACTCAAAACTTAGGTGAAGGTTAAGTTGTAATCTAGGTACTAGAGAGAAATAAAACATAGCAACTATTCATCATTTCAATCATAAGAACTAGAGCATTCTTACCGCGTATGAAAACAAACATTTTTGATATTTTTATCTTTTGCAATTTTTTAGAGATTTTTTTAAATGCAATGCAATGAAATAAAGATACAAGTTACCTTAGTGTGGGGTCCTTTCCCTAGCTAGCTTCTTGCTCATGGTTCGTGATAGGGATTAAACCCCTACGACCGGAAGAAGGCCAACATGTCGGCCTGACTTTGCTGCATGGTGGCGCTGATGTTCGCCAATTGGTCATTGGTATGTTGCTGCCATGTGTGGGTCTCCTGGACATGTTGGTTCATCGTGTTCTGCATCTCATTGATCCGAAGATCAAGCTCTCCCAGTCGTTGGGTGATGCCCGCAAATCCTCGACCGAGGTCATGTTAACCTTTGGCCGAGAAAGAACGGTGTGCACCAAACGACGGGGGCATCCCACTGGTGCTGGAGGAGTAGTCCATGCTGGGGTAGTTGTCCCAACGTTTGCTAGAGGGCTACTCCCAATGGCCACTACTCATGCTTTGCCAAACCGAGCCTCCTGCTTCATATACCGGCGATGGTTGGTCCCAACTGGGTGCATACCTGGCTTGGCTCCAATCCGTTTGCTACGTGAATGGGTACTACGGTTGTTGCTGTGGCTGCTCCATGGCTGCAATACTCGACATGCTCTGAGTCATCCTGCCAGAAATACTGCTCTTGCGAGCTACCTCTCGTGGTACAAGAGGAATGGTTAGCGCCCGCACTTATACAAATAAAATTCTGAGTTAGGTAATGAAATCTTATTTGTATATGTGGGAAAGAAAAATATAAGACAGGCATTTGGACCATGTTTGACAATGTGCCCTTTCACAAGATAATCCTCATCAATAATTCGAGGTTGGGGGATGTTTATGATTGAACATCCTCCAATGCTCCAACTTTCATAGCTATACGAGTGATTAAAGATGTGCACTCTATTCATCCTAACATCTTAAGATTTTCTAACCATTGTTTTACCATAGTTTTAACAAGAGATATTTTAACTTTTTTAACCATGGCATATAAGATTTTCAACTCATCATCGTAAATTGGCCTCACATCCTCCCGAGGGAAAAGAGTAAGAGCCAACCATTTGTGTATTAAGCACAAGGTTGGGTTGTGGATGTTGTTGGTTCATAGTTGCCCACATACAACCTCACCCGAAATGCGATGCCTTAATTCAGTTCTGTTGAAACTTGAAGTCACTGACTCTAAGTCTACAAAACATTGTCTGTTGAATCCCAGATGAAGACTGAGATTCTTCCATGTGAGATGGTATTCCGCCCTGAAAAAACGAAACATAATACCATCTCTCACGTCTCATAGGGTACAGAGAAATTATATGGTGAGAAAACGAAAACCATGATCATCCACAGGCATAAAACCTTCCCGTCCTATAGCTTGCCACACATTAGCAAAATCAACATCCATACCTGTTTTGGCGAGTAGGTTCGGGTCGTATGACTGCGTGTGAGTGAACACTCGATCCTTGAGGATGGCGTAGGCTTGCCTCTCCTGAGCACTCTACAAGTCGAGCTCCATGTCAGAACAGAAGTTTGTCTTGCCTTGGTCCTCATTCATGGGCACATGGCCATGGGACTTTGCTTGCTTTTCACTCGATGCATACTCGTTGGATGGGCACGTGCTCGAGCTATGGGAATGGTGTCACGAGCTCGAACTCGTTGCCATCTTCATCGCGTTGATGAAGCGTTTGGCGCTCTTTTTCATCCTGCACACACAAACACACAAAAATGCTCGAGAACGGGTTATGTTAGCAAAAGCAAGTTAGCCGTCCGAGAGTTTGTCGTTTTTGTGGAGTTTGGTTGCCACCACAAAATCTTCCTTGTGGGTGATAACACTCCACAAAAATTATTCTTGTGGGTGAGACCGCACCACAACAATCATTCTTGTGGGGTAGTAGTACCACCACAACGCATTCTTGTAGCTCAACATACAAGATTTACTTGAAATGCAAGAGAAGGAAGAAGCAAATATTTTTGCTCAAACTTGAGACAAGAACACAAGAGTAATCTTAGGAGAAAAAGAGGAATCCAAGGACAAACATTTGTAGCTTGGTATAGGGCAATGAGAGCAAGAGTCATGGGGTGGCTTTTATAGGGAAGGAGCAACCCTTGGTTCGGCCGAACCAAGGGTTGGCCGACCCCCCCTAAGGCCCCAATGGTGCTCTCTTTTCAGGTATGAGACAATGACATCCTCCACTAAATAAATTTGAATGAATGGGTGCAAGAAAGATGCCATTTTAGACCAATTAAAGTCCCCAAATGGTCCTATTTTGATTTTCAAAAAGATATGGTTAAGGGACCATCTCGCATGACTCCAAAGTTGCATCTAGTGGGTCTTCATTTCAAAAAATATGTCCACTAATCATGGTCAAATCACCAATTTGATTTTTTTCGTAAAGGGTTTTTGAAAATGGAAAGTTTGAAAAATCAAATATGGTTGGAAAAACAAATATGCAAATGCAAGTTGAAGAATCAAATATGCAGTTGGGAAAAATCAAATATAAGATAACTACCGATTTTACCTTTCGGTGAAGGACTCATCATTTTAAGTCCAATGAGTAGGACTTTTATCTGTCACGTTCATTTTGTTGACGCGGAATCTGGCTCCGGAGATGATGAGATGGATGACTGCGGTTTTGCTCGCCACACCTTCTTGGTCTTCTTTTGTTTTGCTAGTGTAGACTATTCTGCAGACTTTGGGGGTTACTACTTCGGCCATGCCCCCTGCCTCTTAGGTGTCTTGAAATTGCGGTATTGGAGAGGGAGTTCTCTCTTCAACACCTACTCCATAAATGCCACGAGGTTGTCCTCTTTGGGGGGTGTCACTTCGACCTCTCGGATGTTTTGCTTGTTCAGCCTGTACTTGATCTTGATCATGAAACATATCTCCTTCTGAGGTAGGAAGTCTAACTTCTCGTCCTTGCCATTTATCTGGAGTTGGATTTCTCTGGCTCTCACATCAATGTGTGCGTCCACGATGCTTAGGAATGGCCGTCCAAGAATAAGTGTTGTATCCATGTCGGTATCCAAGTATAGCACCATGAAGTCGACAGGGATGAAGCAACTTCGAATTCTCATCGGAATGTTTTTGGCGATCCCTGCCGGGTAGCGGACTGTTGAATTGACCAGCTGTAGCATCATGGGTGTAGGTGACAAGGTAGTATAGTTCGGTTGATCAAAGACTACCTTGGCCATGACGCTGACGTTTGTTCCAAGGTCGCACAGGGCGTGGTCAAATTGTTGTGTCCCAATTGTACACGTGATGGTGGGACACCCCGGATCCTTCTTTTTTCTCAGGAAGCCGGTCGAGTATAGTTGTGCTACACTCTCCCGTAAGCTTCATGATCTCCGTGGTGGGTGTCGACCGCTTGTTACTGATGATGTCCTTAAAGTAACATGCATAAGTTGGCACCTGCATCGCATCCAGTAGTGAGTTATTGATGTGAATCTTCTGGATTACCTCAATAAATCGACTAAACTGCTCATCCATGGTCGGCTTCCTGTTGCGGCGGGGGAATGACAGGATGTTTGTATCACCGAACTCCCGTGGAGCCATTCTCCCATCATGTGCCTTGTCGGAGTTGTTAGACGGGAATACTCCTCCTAGCTCTCCTTCCCCTTGCTTGCTTGAGTTGGGTATGGTGGATCATGAGTGGTCTTGCCTTCTCTCGTGCTCACCGAATTAACGTTCTCTAGTTGTCCTGGAATCTTCCCTGTCTCAGTAGAGGGAACGACAGTTGGCAGCTGAGCTAATGAGTCTCCAACATCTTATTGAAGTCAGCTGGTTCTTGATAGTAGAGGAAAGTCCTTCTACTTTGGTATGGATACTTTCCAAGGTTTTGTCATTGATCGCTAGCTTCTTGAATATCGTCTCATTGATTTTGGCCTGGCCGAAGACAAGATCCTTCAAGGAGGGTCGGTTAGGATTGAAGTTACCATTATTCCCTCCTTGATAATATGGGCGTGGTTGGTTCCACCCCTGACCTCCTTGTGGATGGTACCCATTTGTCGACGGGCTATTTGTAGAGTACGGGGATCGTTGGAACCAGGGTATACGCGAGAATAGATCAAGCAGATAAAGGACAAGGATTTATACTGGTTTAGACCCTCAAGATGAGTAATAACCCTACTCCAGTTTATATATATTATGGATTGGAATATCGCTCAGAGTATAATGGGGAATAGAACAACTGGATGAATCTGCCGACTAGAGGCTGTTAAGAACAACCCGACGAGATATAGTCGGCGAATGCGGCGCTGACTTCCACCGGATTGCTTCTGGGTGTGGCTTTGGCTATGGCTTGTAACTCGATCCCCTCCCAGGACATGGGAGCCTTGTTTATATAGCAGAGATTACCTTCCTCTCTAAGGGGCAGATATAACATGAAAAGTATGATCAAAAAGAATTTAAACACAACTAAACAACTATATCAGATAAGATCGGCTGAAACTCCGATGCTACCCCTATTACAAACAAGAAATAGGCTAGAGATTATGATTCTAATTAGGACTAGAGCTGATGCAGCACAAAGTGTGAAAAAGAGCATAATATCTAAACAATCAAGTCTTTGAATGCTTTTCAGGGTGGTAGATATCTTATGCCAATCTAGGCTAATGGAATGATTTAGCCGATACTGACAAAACCTTAAAAAAGGCTTAGCTGATACAGCTAAACTAGCCATCGACTTAGATTGGCTAAGTTATATAGTAATTTAACAAGCCATACCTCCAGCTGACAAACCCGAAGCACGAACTCGTCGAAAAGTAAAAGGAAAATTGTGGCGATGCACTGAAAGTGTTGTATTGAACTATTGTTGTTTTACATAGACCTCTGACGGAATGTTAGCTCCTCAACGGGGGACAGAGAGGGCCCCCTTTAGTGAGTTCGGCCAGGGACGCAGGGTGAAATTCTTTCTCCACTGATCAAGAGAGAGAGAGAGAGAGAGACGCAGGTGTTTATACAGGTTCGGGCCGCTAAGGAGAGTAACACCCTACTCCTGTGTGTGGTGGATCTGTGACTGGAATATTAGGGAATACAACTACTTGCCCTCCCTTTCTCTCCTATCTATTTTTTCCTTGCCTCCTCCTTCTCCTCAGACCTAGGCCTCCTTTTATATCTCAAGAGACTACCACATGGGCCAAAAGTACCTAAGGTAAAAGGAAAACATTCTTTTAGATTTAATGGCTGTCTTGTTGCTTGACTTGGAAGCCATACGCACAGCCACTGCAGCATGGTCCTCATCCGGTCAGGTGGCTGACATGGGGGACACCCGTGTCAAACTCCATTAAATGGGCAAAGACTTCTGTGTTCCGTTCACATCGGGAAGCGGAAACCATCTGGCCAGAGTTGGCATACCAACTCCGGCCGTGAGGGACGAGAGGCAAAAAGCTCTCATCACTCTGATGGGACGAGGCAAGGCGAGCTGCGCGCCGCCTGACGTGCGGTAGTGCGCAGGCGCTCTGCTGCCGTCTCACCCGTGATTTAACCAGTCGTGACCGATCAATCACCGTGACCGATCGTAGACTGGTTATGCACGCTACACGCCGCATTAAATGCGGCGTGGCGCGCTCGCCTGAGCCGCCATCAATGCGGTTAGGTGGGCGCTGGCCACGCCCACCTAACCTCGCACACGCGGCGCAAGCGCATAGGGGGTCAGGGCGATCCAACCCTCGGGGAGGTAGTGGGAGCGGCTCGACCCTCGGGGGGACTAGGGAGGGCAGCCGCCACCTTACCCTCGGGCCCGACCCTTCCCCAGGGGCGCGCCTATCCCTTTAGTCTTGGTACCCCCGGGCCCCAATCACCGACAACCTCGAACTTATATTTATACCTGTACATACAGACCTTGTCCTTGCCGGACACTATTTATAACTTGCCTAAATAAACAAGTCCTAGGTGGACTCTTATCATAATATTACAAAAAGGAAACTAACTCTTATTCCTAAATAATATATACAATTGCCTTATCAGGACTCAATTCCTAGTTGGCAGTATCTTCAAGTCCTTCCCCGAAGTCAACACGAAGCTAATCTACCTGTATCGGCTCTGCTGAGTCCGATTCAGGTTACCCATATCGGCTGCCTAAGGCCGTTTCCATATCGGTCGATACAGTCCCAGCGGATGCGCTATTTGTCTTGGAAAACTCCTTTATTCCTTTGAATCTACCTCGGATCCAATCTCAACTGCTGGCATATCTTTACCAAATTTTTCTGTTAACACCTGGTGATCACGAGCTTGATTACGATCACGGTTGTTGTCTTCATCACGATTGTTGTCCCGACGATTGCCCCTATGCTGATGATCTTAGGGTTGTCTGCATCTGTTGTCGTGTTGATCCTGTTCTTGTCGCCTTCGGCCATTTAGTTGTTCGCGGAGATCACGAGCATCTTGTCAAGAAGGCGCTTGTTGGGCTCGCCATTAGGGCGATGCGTCATCAGGAATATGAGTTTCACCGTTTCGAGGGCCGTTAGTGGTGCCAACGTTCTCGGCAACCTCGTCAACCTAAAGGGGGACGTCTGGAGGTGACGGTCCTGCCGTCGCAATAAAAGCAGAGTTGAGGTTGTGATAGTGGACTCCATTCGCTTTAACCTTGCATCCTCTTCCGGGTGGATTACTGGATCGAAAGGAGGTTGTCAGAGTAGATTGTTGACGGTGGTGAAGTGTTCAATGGGAGTGCGGACAGGTTCATCTTGGGGAGGGGCTTCGTATCGAGATCGAATGAACTTTCCCTCCTCCGTGGAACCCCATGGCATATGGTCGTCTACACCCCTGTCTTCGATCTCGATGTCGACCATGTTCACGTCGCGCAGAGAACTTGAACTAGAGGATTTCACGCTATCTAGGCTATGGAGAACAGATGATTCATCGGGATCAATTCCGATGTAACACACCATGCGATCTGAAGAGTTGTCATCCATAGACATCGTACGAGATTGATCTCTACGAGAGTGGATCGGGCAACATGGAACTTGAGTAATTGGTTCCGCAAGCTTCAAGAATATCTCGCAGCTGGTTAGGGGGTGACTCTTGGACTTATGGTTTGGGCACCACTCCTTATATGGAGAAATGCGCTGAATCCCACGCTTCTCGCAAGTGTCAAATTTAGCTTTTGCTTGGATTATGACACGGTATCCAGCTAACAGGTGACTAGAAGTCTTGTGGATTGGACACCATGCGTTATCCTTGTTGACAAACTTTCTTGTCAGTGCACGCTTATCGGCTTCAGCCGAAGATCGGGCTGCTTTAGGCCTTCTGTCGATAGATTGAGACTTCGGTGCCTTGTTCTCAGTAAGAACCGGAGAGACGGCCGTTTGCGGAGATGTATTCGCTTGTGCCATCGTCATGGACTCGTCCTTAGTACGTGAGAAAACTGGAAAAACGATGGAGCCGACCTGAACCATGGTGAAGGCTGGCTGGGTTGGATCTCCTAGGCTAGGTTGGTTGTAGAAGCCCTCATCAAAAAATCCCGCTTTTGAATTCATCTCGTTGAAAACTTTTAGCATCAAGTTCCCTACTTGGTGCACCACTGTCGATGGGCTATACCTTGACTACAGTATTTGTAGAGTATGGGGATCGTTGGAACCAGGGTATACGCGAGAATAGATCAAGCAAACAAGGGACAAGGATTTATACTGGTTTGGGCCCTCAAGATGAGTAATAACCCTATTGCAATTTATATGTATTATGAATTGGAATATCGCTTAGAGTATAATGGGGGAATAGAATAACAGGATGAATCCATCGACTAGAGGCTGTTGAGAATGACCGATGAGATTTATTCAGTGAATGCAGCACTAATTTGCACCAGATTGCTTCTGGGCATGGCTTTGGCTATGGCTAGTAACTCGATCCCTTCCTAGAACGTGGGGGCCTTGTTTATATAGCAGAGATTACCTTCCTCTCCAAGTAAAACTGGAGGAGATAAAACCGAACATGGGCCTAAGAAAACCGTATCTTCTCCGACTAGGACCCTAACACCTTCTATTCCGGGAAGATAATTTTCTTCTTTATTAGCCATATTTCCTTAATTAAAAGATACCTTCTCGTATACTATCGGGTATATGATATTGTCGTATTTTATTAATCCGTATGTAGGAGGTATGCCTTATCCTTGATACTGACACCATTGTTGTTGTTGTTCATGAAAAAAACTTCTTCATGAGTCTCGGGGCAGTCATTCTTCGAGTGTCCGGTGTTGCCACAAGTCTCACATGTCATCTGAATTTTTAGTGCTTGGGCAGTACCGTATATCTCCGCCTTGTCACGAGCGCATTCGTCCAAGCGCTTCATGAGGAGGTACATCTTTGCGGCGAGCTTGTCCATTTCCTTAATGGTGTGCATGCCCCGCTGATGAGGTTGGAGTCATTCTTAACTCTACCCTTGGTTGGAGACCATCTTCTCAATCAGGTCTACTGCGCGATCAACAGTGAGTGAGAAGAAAACTCCTCCAGCAACAACGTCAATGTGATAATGGACAACTGGTGTCAGCCCATTGTAGAAGTTCTGGACAATGAACCAGTCGTCCATCCCATGCTAAGAACAAGCCAGGATGTACTACAGGAGCCTCTACTATGTCTCCAGGATTGACTCATTCGACGTTTGCTGGAAGCTCGAAATCTTTAAGGCGCAACACAACAACGTCTTGTACAATTGTAGTCAGATCGTCAACATTTCTCCCAAATCGTTATCTCAACTCACCGAAAGATCGGGCCAACCAGATCCCGGAGCATATCGAGTGAAGCTCAGGGTTTATCAATTGGTATCAGAGCTTTCATTGTTCAATGAGTTTTTATCTACCTATAACTAGAAAATAGCCATACAAAATAATTTGCATCCATTACCTAGCCATCTTTGAGCCGCTGCATTGTTCTTTTTGGTTTTTGCTTTATTGAGTTTTGCGTTGCATCATTGCGTCGTGTTGTTGGTCTTAGCATCTAGTCCGTTTAGAGTTTCGAGTTCTGGTCACGTTTAGTACCACTGTCGTCATCGCCGCAGTGTCTTTGTTGTTGTCAAGACCTACGAAAACGGAATCGCCTTGCTGCCAGGGTTTGATTTTTCTAGTTTTTAGAAGTTTTTGTTGGTCCATTTTGGAGTTGCATCTAGGGTTTTTTTCATGTGGTTGTGCCTTGTCCCGTGCCAGTGCTGTTCCGCGTGAGGAAAATGAAAGGAGGAGATTAGATTAGATTGGTTTCTGTTTGGTTCAGGAAAGAAATAGTAGATTGGATCAGTTTCCCTTTTATCTGGTGCACCAAATACAGACTTCTAAGTGTTGTCGTATCCTTCCACTCCACCTACTCACCGTACCTCCACCTCCCCACGTACCGTTGCTTCCTCCACCGTGAGTTGCTAGACACCTTGGTGAATTTTAGTTTCATGTCGGTTTCGAGATCTGTTTGAAAAAACAAAAACGAAACCGGTATAACTTCAGCATTTTTGTATAGTTCAAATTTTAGGGTTTGGACTTTTACATTTGACTCCCTATAATTTTCTTAAATACATTTGAGTCCATGTAATTTTACATTGAGGTCCTTAGGTTTGTTTTTCTTGAAAAAATAAAAAAAAGAAAAGAAAAGGCAGGATGGTGCTTAAATAAAAAAGAAAAGAAAAGTCGCACCAAAAAAAAAGAAAAAAAGAAAAGGAGAAAAATAAAAAAAAAGAAAGAAGGAAAAGAGAAAATCACTTGTTATCTTTGAGATTGTTTTTATATATCAGAGTTGTGCTTGAGTTGTTTTTAGTGCTATCTTGTGGTATCGTTTGTGTCTAGGCTCGCGTCTCTAGTACGTTCTAGCCTAGGACCAGCACAGTTCTTGACTTTGAATGATTATTCAACTTTGTATTCTAATCTGAATATTTGTTATTCCTTTGCTAAACATTTAAGACTACCTAGAGCTCCATAGATTTGATTGCAGCCATACAGCAAGTGTTTGCCAACGCATCGATATATCCAACCTCCATTTGATCTAGGTTGAGTCGGTGTGGTCACCATTCCGTTTGCTTTGGTACGATCTTGTAAAAGCTTGGTTAAAAGCTTAAGTGTGTGTGACATTTGAGCCTCCACTACCTAGTAGTTGATAGGAGTTTGCATATTCTTATGTATGTTTTTTTTTGCTATTAACCATGGCAGGGTTATGCAAGGGGATACTAGATGGTCATGTTCAACATCGACTTCTTCACCTTCGATGAGATATGACAACTTCTCCACATGATGCATATGAGGTACCTGATTATAATTTTGCATGAATCGAATTTTAGTTGCCATTGTACGATGGTAAGTATGATTCTGTTGCTTATATTGATTGGGAACTAGCAGTAGACAATGATGAGTGTAAAACCATGATGAGAAAGCGTTTTGTGAGTTCTTATTACAAATGTACTCTTCTTGAGAAATTAGAACATCTGAAACAAAATGATAGAACTGTTAGGGCGTACATCCATGAATTTCATGTTTCTATGATCTATAGTGGTCTAAATGAATGCAATGAAAACACAATGCATAGATTTTTCAATGGGCTCAATTTTGAAATTCAGGTAATGCTTGCTAATGTGACATATAATCATATTGGACACCTATTCATGCTTGCTCATAGCATTGAGAGTCAAATTTTACAATATTTCATATCAAATGCGAGAAAGCATGAACAATATGATTTATCTTATGTTTCTGAATCTCCTATATCCTTGTGCAATGATGATGTCACTACTACGGAAACAGTTTTTCGTGGCGGCCATTTTGGGTCTTCGCTGGCGGCAATTGGGGCCGCCACAAAGCAAAGGCCAGTGAAGATCAAGATCTTCGCTAGCGGTTATAGACCGCCAGCAAAGAAATATCTTCGCTAGCGGTCGCTTTATGTAGGCCGCCAGCGAAGAAATATTTTCTCTGGCGGCCAATTTACGTCAGCCGCCAGCGAAGCCAAATCTTCGCTGGCCGCTGGCTTAAGACAGCCGCCAGCGAAAATGTTCTTCTCTGGCGGCTTACACTCTTTTTGGACACGTGGCCCGCTAGGAAAAAAGCCCATAGTTTCTGGAGAAGGCACATGGCCCGCCAGTAAAAATAGGACATCGTCATATTTTTGACACGTGGCCCGCCTGCGAAGATGCAATATTTATAAAAAAATATTATATATTATTTTTTTCTTACCTTTGTTCATGTATTTTAGAGTCACACGTGGATGATATAACTAATCGAGCTATCGATAAAGTATGTTCTCTTTCGTGCAGCCGCCATTGATGATTAATATACATGCACGCGGAAATAATATATGAAGATTAATATATACATATATATATATATATATATATATATATATATATATATATATATATATATATATATATACACACACAATATCTAAGCACCTATATAGATAGAATTGGACCCGCACCACATATACAAGTAGTTGAATGTCTTACAACCCGAGCGATATACATACGCGTGAAACCTATCTATATTATACTCCTGCTCCAGTTAGACAGACATTCGTTCTCCGGCAGGGCCAAAACTCCATCGTGGTCGAAAAACCTCCCAAGCTGATGTGCGCACTCACGGTGGATGAAGTAGCACATGTCCCGTTGTATGTTCTCAATGGATTTATCATCGAGCTCCCTTTCAGACTTGGGAATTTTTGGAAGCTGGATCGAGATCATGACAAATTACGAAATTGTTCACAGTAATGCAAGTTAGCGATTAACTTAACAAGAGTATTGACGGTTTGTACTTACATCGTCGTAATTCGCGCAATATCTCCCATTGACCTTAAGGTATTCGCAGGTGTAATATCCGCATAGTACGGTTCCCACCGGTTGCTTATGACACTTTCAACATCAATTATAAAGTATATTAGTTAATTAAATGGAAAAACACATGCATTTATAAAAATTAAGTAGTATTGTTTGGCATCCAAATTTACTTACCGGCCACTTATTGCGGATGAGTATGCGTTGTCTGGAGTTTTTCCGTTGTCCGCCTTGCTGGTAATACCTTTTATATGCACTGTTTGGAGAGATAATTAATTTAAATTCGTCAAAGATAACAACACGTCATGAGAATATATAAGAATAAGAAACGTCCATGCATATAACTTACAGATCGATAATTCTGAGCATTTCTTGATATGTATTGCTATCTTTATCAAGAGAATCCAAGACGACGACTTCATTGTACTTTGGATAGAGAAGAAATACTATCCAATGGTCGCTGCAAAAGAAATGGTTAGTCCAGCCGTGATTATATGTATATACTCGTAGTTGATATGAAAACTTACTCAAAGGCGTATGGCGCGTAAACACATTCCTTGTCCTGCGTAGATTCAAGTGCTATAGCTACATAAGTAGCAACATCGAGAATCTTTTCCTGATGCCTTTGTTCTATATATGCGTCCCTCTCTTGCCGTGTCATCGCCTGAACATGTGCCGGTAGCTTGTTCTCGTCTAGCAGGTAGGTGTGGTTCGGCTGGCTTATCCGGCACGGGTTTAGGAAGCCGACAGGCTTTCGCATCGCTTCGGCTTGCACGTAATTCATCCTTCAAAAAATGTAAGGTCAAATTAGGTACGCACATAGGTACAATGATTTATTGACACGTTCTAGTCATGCACTTACAGACACCAGATGCCGACCAAATTGGCGTCGAGCCTCTTCCGACGGTAGAGGGCATGCATATCGGAGAAATGGACTTGGAATAGGCATGGCCCGCTCCAGAAAATGTTCTCCTGCACGGCAACTGTGAACGATGAAAGGCCTTTTATGGTGCTTGCCCTGATGTACCATTCATGCCACCTCCTTAGTTGCCACGGTCCTTCTGTTAGTTGCCAGGCATGGATGAATGGTTGGCCATTCTGAAACTCATGCGGCACATCCGGGCAGTTGATATAATTAAGATAATCTTCCATGGTTTCCTTGAGGCCTGTTAACTTTCTGTCATCAAAATCGGCATCTTTGATATCTTTGTCCCTTCCTCGGAATGCCGTTATCATATATCTTTTCTTCGATTCACTTTTTCCTTTGTGCTTGTGTGTCCTTACCATCACTGGCACATCGGCACCCTTAGGTTCCTCCGGTTGCGATGGCTGTGTTTGCGATGGGTCTAGTTCATCAGGCATTGTCCGCTTAGGCCCTGATTGTGCACGCTCTGATTGCTGTGCCGGAGGCACTTCCTGAACTTGTACTTCTGATTGATCCATTTCAAGCCCTGATTGTACTTCTGTCTCCTTTTCAATTGGAGGTGACGCAACAGCAGGCTCTGATCTTGGAGGTGATGCAACTACATGATCTGATTGCGGAGGTGATGAAACTGGAGGATCCCTCGGTTCTTGTTCCCTTGGTGGACGAGGCGGTGACACCGGTATCCTTGGTGGACGATCCGTTCCATCCGTTGACCCTAGTTGAATATCATTCTTGTGCCACAGCACAAACTGGTCAACGGTATCTCCAAGGTACACAATCCCCTCGGGTGTTGGAATGTCGATCTCGTGCATCCGGTGAGCCTCATTGACCGTCCGGACCTCTACCTTGGCATAGTCATCCGGAATGTCTTGGCAATGGAATCTGCGGCCCGGTATGAACCTCCCAGTTGCAACCTGTATTTTCTTTCCTGCCCTGCCGACCGGAATCAAGAGCTTGCAAGGAGTATCCTCCGTTACATCGTCCATCGGATAGCTCGGATCAGGCTGCGAAACGGCACCACCGTGCATCATATTCTGGCTCCAATATCTATGGCATTCCTCACGAGCTGCTGCCCTAGCCTGGGATTCTATCTCCTCCTTATAGCGATCACGCTTCTTGTAGGTATGAGCATCCTCTTTGAATCCATCCTTCCAGCTAGTCTTGGAGGATACTCCTCGGACACGGCCAGAGTGCTCCGGGTTGCCCAACGCATAGGTCAGCTCGTCCCGGTCTCTATCTGGCACGAACATCCCGGCCTCTTGCTGCGTGACGATGTTCTTCATCTTGACAGCTACCTCCTGGAGCTTTGGATCCTTGAAGACTACATCCCCCTCCGGGGTGAAGGCCGGTGTTCTTGCACGCACCCAGTTCCTGGTTCGTGGGTTGTGATTTTTCATAGGAACCGGTTTCCCAGCCTTTTCCATCTCTTCATCTTGTTTTGTCCATTTCTTAACCGCTGCACGGTAACCGGTCGATCCCAAACGATGAGGATATTCATTCCTTCTTGCTAGTTCAGACATCCTCTGGCTCTTCTCCTTTTCCTCCGCCGATGTCTTCAGGGCAACGAACTCATCCCACTGGGCTGGTGTTATCTTTCCGTACTCCGTAAACGGCGTACGTCCCTTCTGAACATATTTCTTGTTAAGGTCTGTTTTCCAGTTCCGCCACAGCTTGCCCATGGTCTTGAGTGCATAGACCTTCGCTGTATCGTCGTCTGTCCCTTGTGGATACTCAAACCTGCTTTGCAGCGACGTCCAACAGCTGTTCTTTGTAGCGTCAGGAACTTTCTTCCAATCCTTCCATGTGATCTCCACGATATCCCTAACTATCGCCCCGCATTGGTTGCTATACTTGGAACATGAATCTTCGGGTGATAGGGGTTCCCCTTTCTCACTGATCCGCGTCAGCACGCTGACTTCTTTCAACAACATGTTCTTCCCTCGCTCGCCCCTTCTTTTCTTGGGTTTACTTGAAGCTGAGACGCGCACGACAGCTCCAGCTTCGGCTTCCGCTTCAGGTGCGGCTTGGGCTTTCCTTTTAGATCGGCGTGGAGCATTCTTCTATATTTGCATTTCACATGACATCGGTTATAATCGATATATATACTTAATACGATCGGAACTAATCATATACAATATGTTACGTACCACCGGTTCGCGGGGGATGTAGTCGGAGTCGACTTCTTCATTGTCGCTCCCACCCTTTTTCTTCCTTGCAGGAGAAGGATGGGGGTCACTCGGCGAGTGATACGATCCACTCTCTGCTTCACCGGAGCTTGACGACGACAGTTCCTCCGCAACTACTTCCATGCAAATATCTTCCTTGACGACGGCCTGAGTTTCCTTGCCCTTGTCACCCGCGGGTTGCGCTTCGGTGGGTTTTTCCATTGATATCCTTTTACAGTGAATTTATATTAGATGCGAAATGGAATCCTTATACCATAATTTCACTCAGACATAGTCTTAAGTGCTAAATTTCACATAAGTGTCCATTATTCTGAACTTATATGCAGCAGCTGCATTTCAGATAATTTTTGAACTTATATGCATAGTATTAAATCAATTTCTAAAAGCATGGTATAGCTGCCAGTCTAAAAGCAAAGGTTATATACTTCCAAATAAACTACTAATCTGCAAAACATTTCAGATTATGGTTTGCAGATTAGTATATGCAAACAATTGGTATATATATATATATATATATATATATATATATATATATATATATAGCCATACATCACATATATATAGGGATCACATATATACAACTGCATGCATACATGAATAAGATTATCCATTTCTACAATCCAAAGTTTATAAAATTGTCAGGAAGTAATAGGGCACATCATCGGCAACCAGTAGCAGCTCAAGCAAGGTGGCAAGAATCAGAATTTAGTGGGTAAAATTCAATAGATGGCATGCTATTGATCTTATCTTAGCATATACTAGTATAAGTAGGAGTTATGTGACTGCATATACACCATCCCATATATATACAAATTTCAGACTTTCAGACTTGAAAAAAAAATTGAGATTTCACATTTATATCACAATCTGCAATCTGCAATCATTCCACATTTCAGAACATATACAATCTGCAATCAGATTATTGATTCCCCATGAATAAATCCAAATTTATATAAACAAGTCCAAATTTCAGTTCTAAAGCAGCTTAAAAAGGGAAATCACATTTTCAGTGCACTCACAACTAGAGTTCCTACCCTAAGTGCTATTAACCAATGAATCATCTAGACACAAATATAGTAATTAAGGCAGTTTGGCAAATTGCCTTAATTATCATCCCAAATATATGTCACCCACAGCCCATTTCTATCATTTCCCAAAATTTCAGAACATATACAATCTGCAATCTGCAACCATTCGACATTCAAAATCAACATTCTGCATATATTCACCATTCACCTATGAGATATTCATCAATTTCAGAGAGCAATTTATTTCACATCTATATCAGCCCCTATTCAAATTTATTTCAGACTGCATTCATCAATGAGCAAAATATGCATGCTAGCTGCCATATTTTGCTGCTGCCATATCAAAATTTCAGAGAATTTCAGAGAAAATTTCAGGAAATTTCAGTTCTAAAGCAGCTTATTAAACTCTTTGAAATTTCAAAACAGAACAAAACCACTAATTCATCGATGAATCCATCCATCAGAAGTAAAATCAATCAATCCATCCATTCAACCCTAATCCATCCATTCATACAATCAATCAATAATCCATCCATTCATCGATACAAACAATCAATCATCGATCCATCCATTGATTCGGCGGCGACAGGGGTACCTGGATGAGGCGGTGAGCAAAGGAAGAAGAGGAGGCGGCGGCGGTGAGGACGCGGCCGTCGGCGGCTGTGAGGAGGCGGCGAGCAGAGGAAGAAGAGGAGGCGGCGGCGGTGAGGACGCGGCCGCCGGCGGCTGTGAGGACGCGGGCATCGGCGGTGAGGAGGCGGCCAGCGGCGGTGAGGAGGTGGCCATCGGTGGTGGTGACGACGCGGCCGGCGGCGGTGAGGAGGCGGCCATCGGCGGTGAGGACGCGGCGGTGGCAGTGAGGAGGTGGCCGGGGGCGGTGAGGAGGCGGCCGGCGACGACAGTGAGGAGGCAGCCGACCGACGGTGAGGAGGAGGCGGCAGCGGTGAGGGATACCTGCCTCCTGGCGCGAAAAGGAGGCGGCGGCGCTCTCCTGGCGCGAAAAGGAGGCGGCGGCGCTAGGTTTTTGCTGGCGGCGGCGGCTGAAAATTTTGGCAGCCTGGCGGCGGCTCTAGGGTTTTCGCGCCTTCGGGACTTAGTGAAAATTGAGGACTCCCGCGCGCCCATATATAGCGAAACCCATTTTCTCTGGCGGCCGGCTTACCTCGCCGCTAGCTAAAACCTTTTTCCCTGGCGGCCACATTAGGCGGGCCGCTAGCGAAACTATTTTCTCTAGCGGCCGGATTACCTCGCCGCCAGCAAAAACCAATTTTCGCTGGCGGCCTGCTTACCTGGCCGCCAGCGAAATAGGTTTTCGCTTACCTGGCCCGCTACCGAAACCCATTTTCGCTGGCGGCCGTCTTACCTCGCCGCTAGAGAACACATTTTTCGCTGGCGGCCGGAAGTGTCCTCGACCGCCAGAAAAAACGTTTGTCCCATTTCAATATTTTTTTCTTTGCACAACTAAATGTAAAAATATCCACAGAACTAATTACAAAAAGAGTTGGTAATCATCCGTACAAAAATTCATGATCCATCTTAGGTCACCATAATTACATATGTAGATTAACCTTTGACATTCTTCCCTACTCCCTTGTTCCTCATGTATGGCTTCGGGGAATCACCAATCATTGCTTCCGCGACCTTAATGTTGTTTGTAAAGTCCGTGAAGAGTGTCATGTTCTCGTACTGATTATATGCCTCAACATCTTGGACATCATCAACTCCCAAAATCTTTTGTTTCCCCGAGACAACTATATCTTTCTTCAACTGAGATGGATCAGTCACATAGAAAACCTGAGCGGCCCGATCGGCAAGTACCCATGGGTCATTCTTGTGCCCTACGTTGACCAGGTCGATGATTGTCAGCCCGAAAATGTCGACAACCACGCCAGATGGGTGTTTCACCCATTGGCACCGGAACAGTGGAATCTGCATGTTGGATCCATAGTCCAGTTCACAGATTTCTTCTATGAATCCATAGTATGTGCTCTTTTGTCCAGTTGGGTCGATTGCCTCTACTCGAAGGCCACTGTTTTGGCATGCACTCCTTTGGTCTTTCGCTTTGGTATAAAATGTGTACCCATTCAGATCATATGCTTGCCATGAGGTGTAAACACTTGATGGCCCGTCAGCCAATCTCTTAATAGTTTTTTCCTCCGTAGTATCGCCATCTGGTAGGCCGAGGTTCTTGAACCATTCAGTAAAGGCAGCCTTGTGTCGTTTCATGATCCATGCATCAGAACGCCCTGTATTCATTGCTTGTAATTCCTTAAGGTGCTGATCTATGTACGGCTCCACTATCGCGAGCTGTTGCAGCACAGTGAAATGAGCTTCTTTCACTTTCTTGTAATCATCGTCGTGGATTCTTTTCTGCCCTTTTGTCCCTCTTCCAGATAATCTACCTTCATGTCGAGGTACCGGTAAACCAATTGCTTTCCCCTCTTTTAGGTAATCAATGCAACACTCAACGACTTCCTCGGTAGTATATCCCTCTATCATCGATCCCTCTGGGTGGGCACGGTTCCGTACGTAGCTTTTTAGAATGGACATGTACCGTTCGAATGGCCACATCTGATGCAGGTACAGGGGACCAAGTGCAATAATCTGAGGCACAATATGAACTATGAGGTGTTCCATCATATTGAAAAATGACGGCGGGAAACACATCTCAAGCTCGCACACGGTCTCTATAGCGAAAGTGCGGAGAGGACCTAACTCGTCAAGATCAATTACTCTCTGTGAGATTGCATTGAAGAAGTAACACAGCTTTGTGATGACCACCTTAACGTGTAATGGTTCGATTGCTCTGATGGCGATAGCGAGGAATACTGTGAGCATTACATGGCAATCATGGGAATTGTAGCCTGAAAATGACAAATCATTCATGGATACCAGTCGCTTAATGTTTGAGGAGAAACCAGTAGGCACTCTCACCCCACGTAGGCATTTGCACATTGCCTTTTTCTCCTCATTTGTCAAGGTGTAGCAGGCCGGCGGAAGATACACTTTTCCGTTACCCTCATCTACAGGGTGAAGCTCTTTCCTTATCTGCATATTCACGAGGTCCTTACGGGACTTCAGCCCATCCTTTGTCTTGCTAGGTATGTCTAGTAAAGTACCCATGGTGCTATCGAAGACATTTTTCTCTAGGTGCATGACATCGATAGAATGACGTATCTCTAAATCTTGCCAGTACGGAAGGTACTTAAAGAAAATGGAATGCTTCTTGAATGGCCCGCTAGCGCTTGCTGGCTCTTTGGCCTCATTTCTCTTCCGCTTGTTGGTTTCCTTCTTTTTGGCCTTCCCAAAAACAACCTTGAGCTTTTTCGTTATTGTGAACACTTTATCACCCTTCCATGGTTCTGGTGGATCACCATCCTCAACAGTGTTGTCGAAATATTCTGCTTTGGAGCGGTACGGGTGATTCTTTCTTAAGTAACGTCGGTGCCGCATGTACACTAGCTTCTTCGATCCCTGAAGATACCTGTACACTGTACCATCAACACAAATAACGCAGCCTGTCTTCCCCTTGAGCTGTCCTGATAGGGAAAACAGTGTGGGCAAGTCGTTGATGGTGACAAAGATAATTGCATTAAGCGTGAAGTAATTCTGCATGAATTCGTCCCAAACCCGGACCCCGTGATTCCACAGATCAACCATATCCTCCAGCAAAGGCTCCAGAAACACATCCATGTCATTGCCAGGTTGTCGTGGTCCCTGTACAAGGATGGTCAACAAAATATACTTCCTTTTCTGACACAGCCACGTAGGGAGGTTGTACATGGTTAGGAGTACTGGCCACGTGCTGTGTGAGCTGCTCAAGTCACCAAATGGATTCATTCCATCGGTGCTCAATGCAAACCTTACATTTCTTGGGTCCTCTGCAAACTCATGGTACTTTCTGTCAAATTCCTTCCACTGTCGAGCATCTGCCGGATGTCGAATCATCCCATCCTTTTTCCGCTTTTCATGATGCCAGCGCATCAGTTCGGCATCCCTCGGGTTCGAGAACAAACGCTTCAATCGATCTTTCACCGGAAGGTACCACATGACCAACTGGGGGATCTTCTTCTTGTTGTTGTCTTCTACCTCGTCTTGGGTAACATCCTGATGCTCGGATTGGCTATGGCTTGTTTTGTATCGACTAGTGTTGCACGTTGGGCATCTGTCCAAATCCTCGTACTCTTTACGAAACAGTACGCAGTGGTTAACACAGGCGTGTATCTTTCGCACACCCAGAGATAAAGGGCAAATAAGCTTCTTCGCTTCATAGGTGCTGGTTGGCAGGGAGTTGGGTTGCGGAAACAGTTTCTTCAACAGAACCAACAAATCGTTGAAACTACTGTCCGACCAACCGTTTCTGGCCTTCAATCTCATAAGTTCAAGCACCGTCCGCAACAATGTGAAATCCTTCGTGCAACCATTTGCCTCATCGTACAAAAGAACCTTCGTTGCCTTTTGTAATGATTCGAAGTTCTCCAACCCACGAGCGGACCCAGCTACAACCTCAGGTTTAGCATGACGCAACATCTCTTCCAAATCAAAATTACCATCATCTATGCAAACATTACCATCATCGACATCATCAACTATACTGTGATGACCATCATCGCCACCAACATCATCATCAACATTAATGGGCTCTACTTCCTCTTCTCCTTCTTCTGCTACTACCATCAAATCCTCGTCCCAGTTGAACACTTCATCCTGTACTATCGCCCGGTTGGGAACTTGTTTGCTTGGGATCTCTCCATGATGTGACCAATTTGTGTAGCCTGCAACAAATCCATGCATCATCAAGTGTTGCTCGATTATAGATGGGTCGATCCAAATTTTCTGATTCTTGCAATGTAAGCATGGACATCTAATTTCCTTTGTCTTCTAGGATGCAGCATTCTTCTTAGCAGCTTTCATGAATATGTCAACTCCTTCAATGCATGAGGACCGGTATCTCTCTCTATACATCCATGCTCTGTCCGCCATCTATGCATTATTTGCGAAAAAATATGTACAACTTCGTCACTTTATATATTTTTGATAATATGCTACATTAAAATTATACTAATTAATATTTATAACCACTATAATCTAGACAAGATAATTAAAGCTAGCCAAAAATCTACAAACTACAAACAACTAGAAAAAAATAAAAAACTAGCTCTTTTTCTCTTCTTCTCAGCGTTCTCTGCAGTTAACTAATATATAGATCTGCTACAAATAAACATATCAAAACTAGATATATATATATGGAACATCGATCATGCACAATATTTCTTACAAAGTTTGCCCATTTTAAGCTCCAAATAACAAATAAAAAATAGTTTTCTTCCCCCGTGTCACATACTTTTTGCTATGCAAAATCTCAACAAACAACCAATAAAATTGAAAAAAAACTTTACAAATGGAGTAGAAGAAAGTATATGTAACCTCTGGTGCAGTAGATCTTTCAAAAGATTGAAGATCAAAACCTTCCCCTCTATGTATTTGTTCACAAGAGAGAGAAAATCGTGCTCAAATGCCATGGCTGCTAGCTGGGCTGGTGATATAGGTGATGCTATTTTCCCTGGCGGTCAACATATGTCGGTACATTCGAACCGCCATAGAAAATATTTAGGGGTGGCGGCGGCTAGAGTGGGCCGCCAGCGAAGATGTAGGAATCTTCTCTAGCGGGCCACGTCACCTTACCGCCAGCGAAAAAGTATATTTTCGCTGGCGGTGTCTTAAGATGGCCGCCAGAGAAAATACCGCATCTTCGCTGGCGGCTAGATTTAGGTGGCCGCCAGCGAAGATGTGTTTTCACTGGCGGCCCGAGACCCCCACCCCCCCTATCTTTTTAGCTGGCGGTTTCACCTCATTTCCGCCAGAGAAAAGTTTTTCCAAACGCCATGAAAGATTGTTTTCGTAGTAGTGTGTGCAAACATGGGAGGAGCAATCTATTGTGTCTCCTATTACTAACATTTTGCAGAGTGTTCAGAACATTCAACAAAAGGAGAAGAATAATGTACTTGAGAATAAAAAGGAGAAGCATGAAGCATCTACGATGTCCGAAGAAATTTTGCAAGGTTATTTGAATGGTGCTGAGATAAATGAAGGAAATAATTCTCAAGCTGAGCTACACATGCCCACATTTCATGCTACAGTAGAGCAACCATTAGTGAAACCCATTGCTGAAATTCTTTTGTCACAAGTTGATTTATTTGATGTTCCATGTAATAAAGAAGAGTTGTGTGATAATGTTTCACTTATACACATATCACAATTAGTGAATGAACATGCTATTTCTATTGTTAGTTCTTTATGTGCTGATTTTAAGCATGTTGTTCATATTGCTAATGAAGTTGAGGAACATGAATTGCTATATTCTTTAACTATTTTGGGCTATGTTATGTTTGATGATTTTTGCGAGCTCAATAATTTGAAGGACAAATTATTTGTTGTTGATTTGCCATGTCCAACCAATACTATATTTCATATCTTTGGCAAATATAATGATATAGGAGTATGTTTGGTGCACAGTGTTTACATATGTTCAGCTTTTGAACCTCCTATAGCCATAGATCAATATTGTAAGCTCGAGAGTTATATTATTGCTAATCATGCAACTTCGAATTTCTCTAGTTTTGATTGGAAGAAACAGATTGTTTTAATTGGACGACAGGAAGAGCGCCATATTGAAAAACCAAGGATGATTTTCCATGAAGAAGGGGAGGATGATGTGACCATGACTACCATTGATACAACCATTGCTCACATCATAGAACAACTGGAAGACGTAGAGATTGAGCCGCGGAAGTTCTGGAATCTAATTCGGCCATCTGCTACAATGCTGAATTCAAATGGCTGCCAAATATGAATACAAGCTCCGTTTTCGACCCGTGAGTACTTGATGGAAAGCTCTCAGAGTCCTCTTTCCAACGGATTCTATCTCATCTCCAAATTCTATATCAGTCCCCCACAATCACAGAAACAAGGTGATGCGTCACCTATAATGGGCCTATGAGTTTGTAACTTCATCTCGAATCCCGGCCCAAGTGGGGCTCAAGTTTGGAGCGCCCCAATCTGGTGGAGCATGACTCTAGGGACCCCTTGGTCGTCCTCCCATCTCCTTAAATAGCTAGATACCCCATCAGGTTTCTCGGGTTTTGTTAGATTAAAGTTTTAGCCATTGCTACTTTACCTTGTAGTTACGTGTGTCGGCTAGACCATCTAATTACTCATCTTCAGAACCCCAACTTATCTTGTGCATTCAATTTTTATTTGCAATATCATATTGTTTTTATCTTGTTCTTACTTGTTTCTTCGATTTTCTTACAGGATTAAGGTCGATTTGCACCGACAAGATCAACAACCCACGAAGAGGTGTATCGATCGCTAAGGCGCAACACAAGAACGTCTTGTACAGTTGTAATCAGATCGTCAATGTTTCTCTCAAATCATAGTTATTTCAACTCACCAAAAGATCGGGTCAATCAGATCTCTGAGCATATCGAATGAAGCTCAGGGTTTATCATTTTGCTTGTCGCACCCATGGCAATTAAGGACCAGTTCACGGGAAATCCTGGAACACTTGTCGTGCTTACCACAAGCAAGCATGGGCAACTATTGGACTTGTAGTGTACCTTTTCTCTTTCTGATATACCTAGGCAAAGGTGAGCATGATGGGATTTGGATGGGCCCTGCGACGGCCTATGCGACTTTCGGATTCACCTAGGCACAAGAGGGGCTGCCCATCTTGGTTTTAAAGGGGGATGAAACCTGCAGTGTGGTGCGCTTGGTTAGGGGGAGTTATGTGTAGGGTCTTGTCACAATCACACATATGGTGACTTGTCTGGCCGGACATGGTGACATACAGTGGATTGTGTCTGATGGGTACGGTTGTACATCTCCGGCCAAAGTAAAACTATTCGAATAGTCGTGCTCGCCGTTATGGGAAATCGATCAACTTCACCATGATTAGTCCCTCTATTAATTAATTTAACTTAATGAACTGGTGTAGTTCAGGTGGTATGGTTGGGCCTGTTCAACGTGGTTTAACATTCTTTAGTGGAGATTTAATCTTGCCTTAATTAATCAACTGTTTTACTGTTTTCAACTAGAAATGTTTACAACGTCTTTATGCAAATAGCCACAAACCTCCTTTTGTCTCCCCTTGCACGTCTGCATCATTGGTGTGGCTTGCTGAGTATGGTGGTTATACTCAGCCTTGCTATTTCCCCTTTTTCATAAGTGTAGTGCTTCTGAGCTGAAGACGGAGTTAGAGGACCAAGGCTTATACCTCAGTTGAATATTTGCATGTGGAGTGGAGCTGAAGCCTCACTAGAATCACCTTTTTCCGTTACTGTTTCTTTCTTTTTGGTGTGAGGACTAAGTGTCTTTTCTATGAGTATTTACACTTTATTTATGTTTGGATCTGTATATTAATTTATCATTTTGGTACCCTGGCTTGATTCCTGGACAGGGATTTATACACAAAATAGTCTGGAAATTTGGCTAAATTTTTGGGCGTGACAGATGTTTCACAGCTTTACCAATTTTTCATGTGTCGAATAGTCGTTTCACATTTTTGGGTCTTTTGCAGCAAAGACCACAAACTTTAGATGTCCTTAACAAATTTGTGCCTTATTTTAAAATCTTCTACTTATCCGCAAGGAGTAAATTATGGTAATCTAAACAAAAGTTGTAGGCATTTTAAATATCTTTCTAATGGTGCTGGTTTCTTTTAATTTGGATTAACTATTTGAATGTTGTTGCCAAATAGTACTACTATTGGGACTGAAAACTTCGTTGATTTAAATATGGGAACATAGATAGATTTAGATATTTTGAATAACATGAACTGAAGCTTGAGATATACTTAGTTTCTATATTTAGTTCAAAAGTTTAAGCTTATGGCTAGTACAGCAAGGCAACTTGCTTTAGCTTAGTTGTTTGTTTTGGGGTTTTTTTTCCAGTTTATATCAATAATTTGGTTGTGTTGTTCAACGAGTAGCTTGGCATTTGTTTGCAAATAAATTTGGACATGACTACAAATCAGTTCCCAATTTTTCCAAAAAATGGGCATTGTTTCCCCACTTGTATAAAAATGCTTCAACACTATATCAAATATGTTTCAAACTATTAGAATAGTGAAACACAGTCGAATAATGATCGAAACATATTGATTTTACACACGAAACATAAAGCTTCAACTGTGGAAGCATTAACTAATATGCAAGAATCAAAGAGAAAAATATGAAACACCATCAATATACCCGGTGCAACATTTTGATAAAACACAAGAAGAAACATTGGTTGAAACATCAGAAAATCACAAAATATACCAGTCTACACATTGCTTCTTCCTCCTCTACGGTAACTGGATCTCCAACTTCTCCTTCCTAGCTGACCACCCAATGACGACGATGGGTCGGCCTTATTCGCATGACGGAACTCATGGTTGTTGCTATAGCCACGACGAGCAGATCAAGGACACCTACTTGATTCTTAATGCATCGATCCTCCTCTTGGTAGAGAAGATCGAGGACACCATTCTCTATATGGATGGTTTGAGAGCAGCGAGCAAGGTATTTTCCATGGCCATGAGAGGAGAGAGAGAGAAAGAGGAAGTATAGAGTGATTTGCTTGTCGGTGGGATTGAGGGAGATGAAGAAAGTGGATGAGGATAAAGATTAGGCTGTGGGTCCTGATAGATAGTGCATGGGGATGAAGCAAGTAGGGGAGGGGACGGAGGAACGGAGCATAGTGTATGATGTTTTTTTTTAGTATTTGTTTGTTTTTTCATGTTTGCATGTTTCTGGTGCACCTTGCATGATACCAATTTTATTGTCAATGTTAAGGCAAAGATAAGAGCATGATAATCTTATTTTATGTGTACTTTATGGACTGGTTTGCTCTATTTACTTAGTCTCATACATCATTAGTCATATGATTCATGGAGTGGGAAGGAGCATGGTGCTTGGGCCGAATGATGGGCTTTGCGAGAGATTAAGGGACAGCAAAAGGAGTCACGAGAGGCAAAATTGATTTCATCTTGCTTTTTTTTTGCATATCCGAAAGCACATCGGACATTGAAAATTGAATAGTGATAAAACAAAATCTGAATAGAAAACCAAAAACCGAGGAAAACAAAAGTTTAGATCTATTCGGTCCGATCTTCGATTTTTGATTTATACCTTATTGGTAAAAGAGACCGCCCCTCAAAACGAAGGCCTCAAAGTCCCCATAAAGCTAAGACCTCTCCTTGAAGGGTTCCGAGACATCATTCCAACCGATTCAAACACCTAACTAAGCAGTCAATATGGAAATTCTTTTAGGGTTTTCCCTTCCTTTGTCCGTGTCAACAAACAATTCGAAATACCTCGACTTTTTCATTACAGGTCCAAGTCAAACAGCAATGATGATTCGAAGCACTATTTCACAAACCTAATGACTTGATCGTATGAAGGAAGTGCAGCTTTTTATCATCGTATGTCAATAGCCGCTCTCTTTGTATTAGCTAAGTTAGTTAGCAAGGGCAATTAGCGAGCGGGTTGCTTTCGACACATTTGAAATGCAGCAGTAGTGAGCTGATATAGAAAATCCAAAATGAAAAAAAAAGTCATAATGATCGGAAGCTGTTGAACCATACATATAAGGAAAGAGAAAAAAAATTGAACAATTTCCTTGTATCTCAGAAGAACTTTTAGGTTAATAGAGAAGAAGTTTGATTGGAATAAATATAAATTCTTTCTTTTTTTTATTTTATGATTTTAGTTTCCCTTCAACAAATAAAGGCTTGTGCTAACAAAATACTAGAAATGGGTAAGTTGTTGTTAGGGATGAAAACAGAGCAGATAGTTTTCGTCCACTCCGAAATAAAACGAATACGGATACTGTTTGGAGCGGATAATTCTCATATTGTCTGGATACAAATACATATATTTTTTCTAGATACGAATACGAATATGGTACGAGAGTTTCCGCCGGATACGGATATCCGGTGAACAGTGCTACTTGGATATCCACAGAAAACATGAAACATATCCTTTTTTTCTACCTCTAGACCTTTAACCCACCTTTTTAGATTTTAATAGTAGCCGATCTCACAACACTAGTCCATACTATTAATATTATTTAAATTTTAAATATTTTTAAAATTATACTATATGTATTTATACCAACAATGTTGTCCATGGTGAACATAATTAGCATTTTTTAAGTCTATGTTTAAACATTTTATGTAAAACAAACTAATTATGTGTGATGGTATTTGTTTCTATTAGAAGTTTAGGTGGTTTTTATGTTCCGAGAAATATTTGTTTTCCTATTCATGTCCGATCATATTCGATCCTTATCTGTATTCGAGATAATTCATATTTATTTTCATATCCGAGTTATTCGTACTCGTTTTCATATTTGGCAAAAAAAAATATGAAAACGAATATGGTATGAGCATTACCCGGTCGTATCCGCTCTGTTTTCACCTTATTGGCGAAGTTAAAAGGCCCTCCACTTTTTTTTGGTTATAAGTATAAGTGCACCAAATCCCACTCAATAGGATTGAGCTCTAACTTATATACTCCCTCTCTGTCCCAAAATATAATAACTTCTAGGCTTTAGAATTTGTCACAAAATATAACAAATTCTCCACCAACATTTTGTTTTTAACTAATCACAACCCTTCACCATTCAATTTTTTACCTAACTTCACTTCTTAACCAATCACAATATTTTCTTATTTAATTCTACCTATTTTTTTAATAAGCATGTTCAACCCTAAAAATTCTTATATTCTGGACGAAAGTAGTATGCTTGTGCTGATTTAGGCCCACATAGGCCCAATCCAAAAATATAGACCGAACTAACTAGACAAGAAAAGAAAAAGGAAAGAGGACCAAAGCGTTTCTGCTCGGTTCGGTTGGTACACACGTTTGTGGTGCGAGAGGCTAGTCGTGAGTTCAACTAACGAGTCATGCATCACTAGTACCTAGAAAAGACAAATTTAAAAAAGAAGAGAAGACAAAACTGTTCATGACCATTCCGAGAGTTCATGCCATTTCTGCCCTCTCAGAAAAAAAAGAAAAAAAATCAAGACAAAACTGCCAGCCCGTTCTATTATGCCACCTCCTTTTCAAGTAGTGATGACCTTAATGGAGTACTCCTGATCGTTTTATTGTTTGCGATGTAATGGATGCCTAGAGATCATACGTACAACACTTAACCAATTTTCTTCGGCAATCTTATCATGTGTGAGGTCAATTATCACATGTTCATATTTAGTGAGGTTGTCTCATTTCTCTAGAATTTTATACATTCACATTTAATAAACCACTTCCAAAAGTTGATACGCATGAGATCTTATATATTGTATGTTGTATGCATATGTGTGTGTGTATATATATATATACATCTATCATGGTCAGCCAGATCAGAGTCCATGCATGGTCCATTTTGTCATAGGCGGGGAATGGGCTAGTAGGTTATGAATTACCTTAACATTTGCTTTAAGATTAAAACTATAGTAAATTGGCTGCCTAACGTGATAAAGATTATATAGTGACCACCTTTTAATTTGGTCTATTATATATAGATGGAACCTTTGCTCCAAATCATAGCTACGGTATTTGTTTGAGTTCTTATAAGAACGAGTACAATAAAATGATGTAAACGAGCTATATAAGTTGTCATATCAAATTTATACTTATGTGAAGCAGAGATGATAGGAGAGAGAGATAACGGGCTACAGATTCGTAGTTAGCTGCAGCACAAGCTTAAATAAACTATGTGTGAGAGATGGACGGATTAGATATTAATGATACAGTATATATCTATAACTAACTATTGTATAAGTGGGTTATTAGATTGGCTATGGATGATATTTAGATTTAAATTTATAGTTGGTTAGATTATTAAAGTTGCTCTAACAGCACGAGTTCCCATATGCATGTAAGAGCTATCCTGTCCCTACCAAAGGCCACGTCAAAGTCTGAGATCTGCACATGCTTAAAACTTAATAATTAAAACTTAATTAATCACACGTTAATGTCATCTCGTTTTACGTGAAACACTTTATTTTCATCTTTATCTTCATCTTCAGGACTTTCAAACACCACCTGATCAAACACCACCTGATCAATTTGGAGGTGGGGAACAAGGAACACACATCGATTGCTCGCTGTGGCTACGCGGCCGGAACACGCTCTAAGGCCATTCACAGTGGAGCGCAGTGATATTTTAGGTAGCGTTCGGAAGCTGTTCCCAGCGCACACAGCACGCACGAAAAATGAAACGGTTCATTAGCGCATGATTAATTAAGTATTAGCTAATTTTTTTTCAAAAATAAATTAATTTGATTTTTTAAGCAACTTTTGTATAGAAACTTTTTGAAAAAAACACACCGTTTAGTAGTTTGAAAAGCGTGCGCGTGAAAAAAAAGAGATATGAGTTAGGAAAGTAGGACAAAGAACTCACCCTTATTATATGCACGGACTATAGCATTGACTCTTGAATGACGTGTTCTTCTAATCGTCAGTGAAAAAAAAAGTGATGAGTTGAAAAGATGTGATGAAAAACTCAGCCCTGGTCTATAGGCTGACAACAGCATTTGAAAAGCTGGCAAAAAAAAAACTCAAGAATCGGATTGAAACCGAGGCCCAAGGACGCAAAGATAAAAGCCATACGCTTCACAGCGCATTGCTACGATGGAACCGATCTGACAAGTTGCCTTGCTCGTACGAGAGCAAGTATAATAAGGCCATTCACAATGCGCCCATGTGGCGACCCACACTAGTGCTCCGCGCTGTCAGGGACGGGAGAGAGAAGAAAGGAGAGGGATGCGTTGTTGTCCCCGTGCTCGACGCCGCCGAGCTCGTCGCCTAGGGGAGGAGGGCGATCGGGTGCCGTCCTCGTCGGAGAAGCTCGCTGGCTCGATAGAGAGGCGAGGAAGACGAGGACGGCCGTCGTCGAGCCATGTCCCGACGAGGAAGCCACAGCCATAGTCGTCCTCACGCCGCGTCCCGATGAGCCGCTGGATCTGAAGAGCTCGGCCATGCCGTCGTCCTCGCCACCGTCGAGCTTGCCGTCTTCGTGCCGCGCCCCAACTCCTCCCGAGGCCGAGCTTGTCAGTGAGGAAGATAGAGGCAACGAAGAGCTGGAGGTCAATCCAGAGTCGGCGAGGAAGGCGACGGAGAGGGAAAGAAGCCTCCCGAGGTCCGCAGCTCGACGCCACCACCGCCTTCGTTCGGCGCTCGCCACCGTCCAGCGCCCCGACAAGGAGAGGAGGTGTGGAGCCCCCCTCCTCTCCCCTCTCCCCGGTGTCGTCGCCACGACGCTCGGCACTGTCGCCGCTCCGCTCGGCGCCGTCGGCGGCGGCAACTTCTGGCCCCGACGAGGAGAGGTGCAGGTATGGAGCCCTCCGGCGTCGCCGCCGCCCAGCGCCCCACCTCCGCTGCGTCGCTTCTTCTGCCTGGGAGAGAGATCAGTGAGAAAAATGAGAGGAGAGAGAGGGACAGATAAAAGTGAGAAGAGAGAGATAGGTGAGACCCACTGTAAGCAACCATCGTAGAGTATGTAGCTAATATGGTTCTTGATCTATGTAGCATGTGAGGACCGGTAAAATTCTGGGCTGCACTGTGAATGCCCTAAGAGGTAGCAGCCCGCTGTTAGCCTGTCCACATCATTTTCGTCTGAGGTGGAAGATAGAGAAAGAAAGAGAGAGATTGAAGTAGGCGCTAAATCAAGCGTCGACGTGCACAGACGCCAAGACACGAGCTTCTTTCTATGTCTCTGATTGGATTAGACCATGAAAAAATTGTTGCTAGACACTTTGTAGAGACATTTTAGGGTGTGTTTTCTTGCTGGTGTTGGAAGAAATTCTCTTCACACAAAAAAACGGAGCGACTCATTAGCACATGATTAATTCAGTATTTACTAATTTTTTTCGAAAAATGGATTAAAATAATTTTTTAAAGCAACTTTTGTATAGAAACTTTTTGTAAAAAAACACACCGTTTACCAGTTTGAAAAGCGTGCGCGTGGAAAAAAAAAGATATGAGTTGGGAAAGTAGGACGAAGAACTCACCCTTATTATATGCACGAACTATAGCATTGACTCTTAAATGACGTGTTCTTCTAATCGTCAGTGAACTGATTTTGTTATTGCCCTAACTTTGCAAAGGCTTGCGAGGGTTTCCTTTACCGCGGTAAACCGCGTGGTTACCGCGCTTACCGCGGGGGTACGGTAAAAGGAAAACCGCGATAACCGTCTTAAATTCAAATAAATTTAAAAAATAATTTGAAATTTTGATAAATTTCGTACGATTTGCTACGGTTACCGCGCGGTAACCGTGCTTACCACCGGGGCGCGGTAACCGCGGCCCCGGCGGTAAGACAAACCCTGCTTGTGACTCTTCGTGGGGACTAGACCCAGGCGAATGTGAGACTAGTGTTAGTATAGTTATCTTAGTAGGATTTGGTGGAATTTTTAGCATTTTTAATTTTATTTATTTAAAGATTTGCAAAAATAATTTTTCGTTTTAAAATATTGCAGAACTAATCTTCAATTGCCCTCTGGGAGGGCGAGATTTAAAAATTGCCCTCCCAGAGGGCGATTTTTTTGACGTGACAGACGGCCGTTGGGCACCGTCTGCCGCGTCGTGGCTTTTTTGCAAAAAAGTCCCTTGCCGCCCTCGGCAAGGGCGATTTTTCCCCTCCCCGGGGGCCGCCTACCGAAGGGCGGCCGCCCTGGCAATTTTGCATGCGGCCCTCTCGCCGCCCTTGCAGAGGGCGATTTTTGCCCAATCTCGCCCTCTGCAAGGGCGATTTTTGGCCTGCTCCCTGTATAAGCCGAGTTCGTTGACGACGGCGTCATTTGCAGCGCTCGAGACTCCAGAAGAAAAAACAGAGAGAGGGGTGAGGAAGAAGAAGGAGAGCGGCGAGGCCCTGTCGGTGTGCATACTCGATTGCAGGTAAATACAATATCCTGCTATATGTTTGTGTTATTTATTTTGTGTAAATTATTATAAAAAAGAATATTTTGTGAATATTTGAATAGTTGTTTAGTGGTAAGATCTTGATTTATAAATTAGGGCATGATATAATTTAGGGAGTTTGAGCTAGAACGAACCGATTTAGATGAAACTATAGAATATATTCTGATCTATGTCTATATTATTTAAATAGATGTGTAGCACTATAATCTGGATTTTAAAATGTAGGATATATCCTTACCTATGTATACATTTCTTTGTGTAGAATTTTGTTTAATATTTGAATAGATGTGTAGCCAGGGTTGGACTTACCGCCGGGGGCCCGGTTACCGCCACCCGGCGGTACGGCGGTTACCGACGGTAACCGCGGTAACCGCGCAAAACCGCGACAAATTTGCAAATCGAAATTTGAATTCAAAAATTCGGGCAAACCGCGGTTACCGTGCGGTATGGCGCGGTAACCGCGTGGTTTGGCGCGGTTACCGCGCGATGTGTGACGGGCCGCACAGTAACGGGCCAGCCCATTTTTTTTCTTTTTTCAATTTTCAAATTTATTCTCCGTTTTGCTCTCAAATTTGAATAAATATTACTCTTTTTTGAGAAATTTCTTCACCATAAAACACTACAAATCAAGCACTACCGTCACTATTTTTTTTTATTTTTTTCTTTTTTTTTAATTTTTGAATTCGGCCGAAATTCGTTAAACCGTACCGCGCGGTACGGGTAACCGTACCCCCGCGGTACGGGCGGTAACCGCGGTAACCACGCGGTTACCGCCGGTAAATCAAACCCTGTGTGCAGCACTTAGTTATTGATTTATAAATTACGACATGATTTATTTGAGGGAATTTGACCGATTTGGATGAGCAAGCGTCTTCCGATGAGTACTACAAACGTACTATTTTGGCCGAATGTTCCTTAACTTTTGACATCTGCAGGAGGATACTACCCGGTAGGGATTTTTCGTTCGGGCGCATCTTCCTCGCAGGCGGGCGGGTCCGGTGCGGGCGGGTCTGGTGACGGCGACGACTTCGACGACCTGGAGGACCCAGAGGACCCAGAGCAGGACGTTCTCGGCGCCTCTCAGCTTGGTGGAGCACCACCACCACAGAGCCAGGAGTAGCCACAGGAGACGGCCGCACCAGGTGCCCACGCTGGTCGTGCCGTTCCCGCTGACAGGCTGACGTACTCTCAGGGGCACATTAGGGCGCAGGCTAGGAGGGGTAGGGGTAAGAGGCCTCGCCAATAGGCTACGAGTGCTTCCTGTTTGTAATATTTACAGTTAGTAACTTTTTGTTACCTCTTTGTATATAACTCTATTCGGTCGTCGCACTCATATGTCACGAAAACATTTCATGTCATTCGCTACCTCTACTCAACGAAACGACAAAAAACTTTCGGCGCGTAACAGAGGGCTACGAAAAACGACTCAGCTTTTGCCGATGTTTTGTTCGACACAATCATTCAATTTGCGCTGCCGCGTGAACGGCGAGAAGCAAAGGGAAAATGAAAGACACGCTTAACGTCGTAGAAGGGTTCCGTAGGAAAGCCGAGGATCGACTCGTCGAGTCCGATTAATTTGTATCATGTATGCATGGGATAGGTTCCATGGTTTAATTACGTGCAATAATTCTTACGAAACATATGCCATGTATTGTATCGTTCAGATTTCAACTACTTTACGACAAACTAAATAACATTTTAAGTTCGTTAGTTCGCTACACGTTGCGAGGTTGTAATGTACGCAACATTATTCATCGATACACCATACAACTACCAACTCGTGCATACTACTGAGTGCAACGAGGCCACTTTCCCTTCCTCTGCGCATCGAGATTCTCCTCCATTGCTGCCTTCGCTCGCCGTGCACGCTCAAGCTTCCGCTCCTGCTCCTCCCTGTACGCAGCAACACGCCTCCTTTCCGCCTCAGCTTTGTGCTCTTTTTCTGCGACCTCCTCCATGCGTCTCTGCTCTATCTTCTCCTTGCGCTCTGCATCCCATCGCCGCATGTACTCCAACCGCTCCTTGTTTTGCGGCTTGATCTCGGTGTCAATCCACTGCTCAAAATCACATAGCGGTGGAGGGGTCTGCAACAAATGCAATGTTTACTAACCAAATAAGTTGTTCAAGACTACTTAATACATCAAATAATTATTACAAAACATCAATTCCTTACCATTAAGTTAATGCGGCATATCTCAGGTGTTGGCTCAAACTCAAAATTGGCACACATCCAGTATCTCTGCATGTACGTCTCCTCTTCATCGGACTTGGCTACCTTGCAAGGATCACCGCACCAGCACATGGGCACTGGAACACCGCTAGGCAAAGGCAATGGGTTGAAGGCATTTCCAGTCTTCAGGCGATAACTACAAGTCAACAATAAATGAAACACCCTAACCCGTTAATCTAGGATTCCTCATTTCATGCACAACGAATAACACAAAATATCACAGAAACGATTTATGTTATCTTGAGTTGGTAGCTTTTCCACGTCTTGACATCCTACAGTTTAAAAAAACAACTATCAAATATTGTACACACCCTTAGTATTTCTCATTGTACGGTCAAATATAGTACTACTACAAACCAAACGTGTGCACAACAAATCTAGCCTAAAATTATTCACACTTCTAAGTGCTACAGATTTACTCACAAATTTCAACATATCTACTTACAGTGCTACAGATCTACTCGTAAAAAATCTAGGGTCCGCATCTAAGTGTTACAGATCTACTCACAAATTTCAAATACATGGTAATTACACTAGTATGCGACACAAAATATAACCATACGTCGGGATATTGTACTAACCTGCGATCGAATAAGCACAGCAACAACACTTCGCGGCTCTTCTCCTTCTTCCTCACCTCTCTCTTTTTTTCCTTCAATTGTGACCGGTTGAAATGAGCACTTCCTCGGGCCATTGGGGCTTTATGGGATGCCGACCAAAAATTGCCCTTGCAGAGGACGAGATTAGGCCAAAAATCGCCCTCTGCACGGGCGGCGAGGGGGCGGCCTACAAATTTGCCGCACCCCTCTATAGTTGTAGTTGCACTTTTTTCATATTCTCATCGAGAACACACAACTGATCATCTTTGATGTGTTTAAGTAGCAAATTACAAGGAAATTTGTTTTCTTACAAAAAATACTACAATTTATCTGTTGCATGTTTCATATTACAAGTCGTTTCAATCAATCTTTTTAAAAGTTTAATCAAGTTTATAAAAAATTATAGCATAATCAAGTTTATAAAAAATATAGCAACATTTATATTATCAATTTAGTTTTATTATATTTAACGTTACATATATTCTGATAGTTTTTTATGTTACAAATATTGTTATATTTGTATAACCTTACTTAAATAAAGTTAAAATAGTTTAACATGGGAAAAATTCAAAAATCATCCTTTTTGCACGCGGCCTCCTGCCGCACAGGCAAAAATCACTCTCTGTAAGGGCGGCAAGAGGGCCGCCTGCAAAATTGCCAAGGCGGCCGCCCTTTGGCAGGCGGCCCCCGTATAGGGAAAAATCGCCCTTGCCGAGAGCGGCGAGGGACTTTTTTGCATAAATGCCGCGACGCGGGCAGACGACGCCCAACGGCCGTCTGCCACGTCATCAAAATCGCCCTGGCGATTTTTAAATCTCGTCCTCCCAGGGGGTGATTGGAGATTAGTTCTGTAATATTTCGAAATGAAAAATTATTTTTGCAAATCTTTAAATAAATAAAATTAAAAATGCTAAAAATTCGGATTTGGTGTCAGGGCCCTCCGCCTTACAAATGGGCCAAGAATATCCGGCTGGCTCGGGGCACTGTGAGTGCCCTAATAAAGCAAGTGTGATCTCTCACTAATTAAGCGTTTAATCAATACTACTAGCTGAATAGCCGTGCTTTACTACTGATAAATATTATACGAGCTCTGTGTGGATCAATCTTTTTCATTGTAAGGCTTTTAAGAACAACTCGTGATGTCTTTGTACACAATAAATTTATATTCGAATAAGCAAACAAGTGATGACTAACGTATTTTTTATAAAAAAAATATATAACATAGTATATAATATTTTTTTTATGCATAGCAATGCCGCATGAACATTTTGCTAGTTCTTCAAAAATCATGTTGTAAACTATCGTCCTTCCCGAAAACGGCAAAAAGGAGCGAGCCATGCCCATATACCGTGTCCGGGTGGGACCGTAGGAGCTTGGAAAAGGCTGGTTCCCTAACGGATGAGCCAACAACCGAAGCTAGTACTGTATAGTACGTTGGATGGCAGCCGCAGGACAGACCATGACCCTGTTTGAGGAGCTTAGTTCCGAGAAATAGATAAAAAGAAGCTAGCTGCTAAGAATCTGAAGAAACTGAAAAAAAAACTCAGCTTCTGGTTTCTAGTTTATTTTTTAAATTCTACAACTATAACTTTTCAGGATAGTAAAAATCTGGACTGTTTGAAAAAGTTTATGACAGCTGAAGATTTAAAAAGAAGTTACAGCTGTAAAAAAAAACTCATTCAAACATGCCCAATGAGGGGCTCGGTACCTGTTGTCAACCTCACGCTGCACATGGGATCGGTGGCCCGGCGCCGGCCATATAAGTCACATTCACACGCCAATTCATCATCCTCGTTCCCATGGCCATGTACATACAGTACCGTAGTATCATCTTCACACCATCGTGCTATGAGTATGTCGATGCGTCCAGAAAGCGAACGAGCTAGTTGCGGCTAAATTATGGTTCGACGTGACACCATCGTGCTATGTATATGTAAACGATGGACACAAGATACTTTGTGTTAACAAAAATTGCCATGTTTATGAGAGTATTTGAGAGGATGAAAAAATATTAACAAAATATGTAAAACGAGATGAGCCATTAGTATAAGATTAATTAAGTATTAATTATTTTTAAACTTAAAAATTAGATAAATATAATTTTTAAAACACATTTTATTGAATTTTTTTAAAAAAATATATCATTTAACGGTTCGAAAAAAGTGAAAAAAAATGAGACAAATCTTCTTGCTTTCCATCCTAAATGAAAGCTGCCTAAGTTGAGATGATTGAAGTCTTGGCCACCTTAGCAAGCCTAAAAAGATCTTACCGTATAACTTTTTAGTCATTAACGCTCAAGACCTAATTTGCTAGAAGAAAGTTTTGTCATAACTATAACTACAACCAAATAGCTACTAAGTTGATTAAACTTGTCTAATCTTATATATATCAAACTGTGATAAGTGTAGCTAGCAACCAACCACCCCTGATATATGTGTTGAGGTATTTGTCACTATACCATATTTTTCCAGATCTATTTTTTGGTTGTATTAATTAATCTATCACCTTAATAAAGTAATAAAAAAGAAAGCTGTCATGTTCGCCTTTATTGACGGTCCTTAAATGTCGAATCTGACTCAACTTCTGCACAAAACTAAACGAAATGAAACACCGAGTGTAGTGGTAGGGTTTATTACTAACCATTTTCATAAGTATGTTGAATTATTTATATGCAGAAGCTTTTTGGTGAAAATGCACTCACCATGTGACGAAATGTATCTCCGGCTCATATGCGAGTACACATATTAGAGGGCCCACAAATCAGTGTAAAACCGACATATTTAAGGTCTATCCACCGTGCATCGTAATAAAGGCCCACATGTAATGCACTAGGAGAAAGGCAGTGGCCAGAGGTGGTTTGCCTGGTTCGACCAAACCAAGGGTGACGCCCTGTTGACGCAAAATATGTCGCGACACATGAAGGCCTAGGAGATCTGCTTAGCTCTAGTGTAGATCCTAAATCTTGATGAGATTTGAGGCGAGCTAGTTAGTTTGACCCTATAACTAACAAGGACAATAGAAAGAATTGAACCAATTGGTCGATATTGATATAGTACGCTAGATGCAGGTTTGATTGTTATAAAGACCCTGGGATCACACCCACAATAATATTGATCTGTGGATGATCTTACAAAGACCCCGGGTATAGATATTTATACTCTCGGATTGATACAAGTCCATATGAGAAACAAGATAAGATTTCTTAACAAGAAAAGAAAAATAATTAATCCTACCCACTTAAGAGATACACTAAGGAAATGTCAAACTGTCTTGTCATGGTGTTCACAATTCCTTCTTGAATTCGACCTTTATCTAGGTAAACTTCCATCTATCAATCGGTTTATTTCTTTAACCGAATTCACTAAGGAACCGTACCAAATTTTGGTGTTCACACATGTCCCTCATTTTTTAAGTATGAGAACTTTTGCTTCAAAATTAACTTTTTCCTAGCCTTTATGACTCCAAAACTTCTTTCTCCTTTGCCTCTTGAAATCGGCTTTCACGGGCCAATACCTTCTACATTAGATGAGCTAAAATTTTAAACTCTTCAAAGAAGAATCTTTCTTTGATAGGGCTTAACAATCCTTGAAAAGCAAGCTTGTCCAATTACCCATCGCTAAGATTTAAGCCATAACATTGGATGCGGACATTACAGAATCTTTGAATGTATTCTGGAACTGATTCATCCACTCCTTGCCTAACAGATGTCAAATCTATCAGCTTCATCTCATCGATTCTAACAAAGAAATATTTGTGAAATTTCTTTTCCAGATCAGCCCATCCTCTGATAGAATTTAGAGGTAATGATGAAAACCATGTGAAAGCCGATCCAGTTAAAGACAACAAAAACAATCTAACTTTCAAAGTCTCTTCAGCCAATGCTTCACCATATTAAGCCAAGAATCGGCTGATATGTTTAACTATAGATATGTTGTCTTGCCCTAAAAACTTGAAGAAATCTTGGACTTTGTATTAGTGAGGTAATGGAACTTTATCAAACCACTCACTAATACATGAAAGATTGGTCCTTAGGTTTGAATCCAAATAGGTTTGAACCCTATTTAGTTGATAGATTTATACAAATGTGATAGAAATATTGAATCAATCTAAAACAACATTGGGATTAAAGAAGATATCAACTTAGTTAGGATATCAGACCTAACCGATAAAGTCCTAACTAGGCTGATACAACTCTAAACAGCGATGAAATTAAAAGAATCAATATATCTGATAGGTAATGCTTGTATCAATTTAGATAGAATATCGGACTTAACCGAGGAAGTTCTAGCCATGCCGATACTAGCGAAGTTGATGGAACTTACTTCCTTGCTGGAGATCGAACTTAAATGAGGCAGCCCTACTCGAGAGGAAGGCCTCGAACTTGATTTCTCACTGGAGATCGAACTTAACCGATGCAGCCTCGCTCGAAAAACAAGAACACATCGAAAGGTTGGCGATACGCCAAAATTTTATTGTATTGATCTGTGGATGATCTTACAAAGATCCTGAGTGTACATATTTATATCCTTGGGTTGGTACAAGTCCATATCGGACACAAGATAAGATTTCTTAACAAGAAAAGGAAAATAACTAATCCTGCCTACTTAAGAGATACACTAAGGAAATACGAAACTGTCTTGTCATGGTCTTCACGATTCCTGCTTGAATTCGACCTTTATCTAGATAAACTTCCATTAACCAATTAGTTTCTTTCCTTAACAGACTTCACTAAGAAACCTTACCAAATTTTGGCATTAACACGTCCCTAATTACCATCTTCCATATGGCACTTTATCATTGGTTCCAAATGTCGGTTGAGGGTGTTAAGCGACTTAACTACCAACCTACAACCGTCATTGGGCAGCTATAAAAGGAGGAGTTCATTTCAATCTCAACACACAAAAAAGTGGAGTACAAATCACTTTCATACTTAGGCAACTCTCTAGTAGAATAGTAGAAAATAGGTAGAGAGTGAGGGGAAGTTCTGAAGGAGTGCCGGACTTGTCGACACTATCTCCTCTCTTGTACCTCGGCAAATACTTCTTTTATAAAGTGAGTATTCGAGATTTTCTTTTGGTATTTAATTTTCTAATTTAAGTAAGATATATTTTCATTGTTGCGGGTTCGTCACTTAGTATTTACATTGAGTGCTATAGTACTAGAACTCTAGATGAAGACAAAATTTCTTGCGCGAGACTAGAGTAGTCATCAATAACATAGACGTGGTGTCTACGTTAGTGGTTACCTTCATTTGTTGTATAGTCCACCGATTATAGAGGTAGGCGATAGGTGGCGACAGTCATGTCCATCCTTTGTAATTCTCGACGTTCAGGTACATCATTCAGCTAGAGGCCAAACTTGCTTGCCAGACCAGGAGAGAGCTGGTGCCCGAAGCAATCGATAGAATTTTATCTTAACTTAAATCAAAATAATTAACCCATAGAAATTCTCTCTAGCCTAAACCTACCATTTAGTTATTATCCTTAGTTAAATTCTGTTCTTAGATTATTTACACGCGCTTACGGATTTATTTGTGATCGTAACAAACACAAACAGCTTTCAAGACCTAGAAATTCCCACATAAAAATTTCAAATAGATATACAATTTAAATTATCTCAAATTCAGAATAAAAATTAAAAAGTAAAAGAAGAGTCTATGTATAGAAATATAATTTTTAAAAAATGAAACTCGGATCTAAAATTTAAGAATAATTAATATTGAGATAAGAATCTATATAGAAGTACAATTTAGGTAAAAACCTAAAATTCAGATTAAAAAATATTATAGAGAAAATAGTTCGTGCAGAAGTACAATTTGAAAATATTTACAATTTGAATTCAAATATAATTATATTAGGAGAAACGGACCACATAAAAATACAATTTAAAAATATCTTAAATTCAAGTTAAAATAAATATTATTGAGAAAATATTCCATGTGGTAATATAATTTTGAAATATTTTAAATTTGGATTAAAATAAATAATACCGATAGAAGAGTGCAATAGTTTGCTTTTATTAATTGGGGGCTCTTCCATGAGCACCACGTTAATCCCAGATATCATGCTAATTAAAAATTCTTAGAATTCACACGTTAATCGAAGAAAAAGTAAATATCTTGATCGCTCAATTTACATTAAAAATATAACTAATAGATGTGATTCGGTCCTCAAACTAACGTGACAACGGAGTTTCTATAGTCTAAACCGTGAGCAACAACAATAAAATAAAATATATAAAAACCAGTAATAAAAAAATTGTTGATCACGATGGATATTTTTGTTTGAAATGGGTTATAAACTATCACAAATATACGATACAATATATCATTTTTAATAGGTGAAAAAATGTCATTAGAGATAATAAGAAGATACCACAAAGATACCATGAAGTTTATATATTTTATGACTTATTTGCATTATTTACGGAATACCGAAGGAACCATCACGTTTGCTTCATGGACATGGGAATTACGAATATTAGATATTGGTCAGTTTGTCAAGTTAGGTCAGAGTTTAAAGTTATGTTGCTATTTCAATATAATTTTGACAATAAAATATGAAAGTATATAGCTATTATGTGGGAAAAAATTATAATAATGTCAACCGCACAATCTATATTAGTCACCGCGCTAGTTTTACATATAAAAAAAGATTGTATGTGGATAAACATGGATAAGTTATTTGTATATGCATATATTTGAGTTTTTTTAGTGGGAGATATAGTCACGTATATACTTTTAGAATCGAGAGGATAAGTGTTTTTGCATTTTTTTATTGTAGCATATGTATTTGTCATCCAACGCGACACACAAGCGTAATACATAGGTGGAGTTTGGATACAGGGGCTAATTTTTAGACGATGTCACATCGGATGTTTGAGTGTTAATTAAGAGTATTAAACATAGACCAATAATAAAACTAATTGCATAAATGAGTGCTATTTCGCGAGACAAATTTTTTAAGCCTAATTAATCCATAATTAGCACATGTTTACTGTAGCATCACATCGGCTAATCATGGATTAATTAGGCTCATTAGATTCGTCTCGCAAAAAAGTCTAAGGTTATGAATGGGTTTTATTTTTAGTCTACATTTAATACTTCTAATTAGTGTACAAACATCCGATATGACAGGGTCTAAAAATTAGCCCCTGTAAACAAACAGGGTCATAGTACTAGTAATTTTATCATATGTCATCACGTCTATGATGTCACTGGACACTGGGACATGTCGTTATGGGCTGATTTCACCGTCAACATCTTCCTATGTCACGTCTGTTGCTCTCAACGACAATATACGTCTCCATACCACATCCTAGCTAATCAGTGACCCTCATCGGCTCATCCACTCACAATTGTTTACCACGCTCCAAAGCTTTACGTCTCTATAATTACTGCAATATTCTTTCACCTCATGAAAGGTCTCCTGAGCAGTTTTTCCCCCCCAAATATCCACAGCTAACAGATTTATTTCTTTTCCAATATGAATATGAATAGAAGCACCTGTCATTATTTTTAACCTAACAAAAGTCCAGTTTTTCCTTGACTATTTTGCCAAAAAAAAGCTTAATCACAAAAGCTGTTTTTCAGCTCAATTTACCGGCCCCTCCAAGCTACTCACAAAATGGTCCAGTTTACTCTTTGTTTCTCTTTGTACATGCCGTAGAAAAATAAACGAAGTAACCAAAAATAATTTTAGGTAAGGCTTTACACTTCTACTTTTAGTGATAAAAAATTAAGACTTGAAAGCAACAAAAAACATATAAATTAATTTAAAATTTAAAATGGTTTGTGCCTTTCAAGCTTTAGGGCTGGCAATGACAGTCAGACAACAGTATATTGTGCCTCAACTTTTTTTAAAAAAAATTATCACTATTTACATAGGTAGGAAACATATAAGAATGCTTTAATTAGTACGATGTTTCAAACTACATAGTTTATGATGTCAACAGTGGATCTTAAAACTTAAAACATGTTTCGTATAAGTAAAACAGAAATATTATTAGGGAATAAAATTATCTATTTTCTAATAATACAAGGGTAGAATGAGCTGGAGAACAATTTACAATCCTTTGTCTTCAAATACTTGTTACCGGATACTTATATGTTTGTTTTCAAAATTGACAACTCGTATTTTTTAAGAAAATGTGTAAATAATTAAAAGTATTTCATTTTAGCAAAGTGTGACGCATGCTAAATATAGTTACGAAACTTCCATACAATCATGATGTAATAACCATTTAAAATTTATTGATGGTCAAAAATTAAATTACAGTGCTCAACGGTGATAGTTATTTGAAATAAGTTCTCTAGCAAAACAAATGAAGAGAGTAAAATAGAATTTTGGTTAAAAGCAAACACCTGATCCCTTAGAATATTCATCAATACATATATATCTCGATCCAAGTCGAACATATATCCAATCCATTTTTTCTACCTAATACACAAAACAAAATGGTTCCGTTTGTCCTAGCTAAAGTTGGGTAGGATCGTTGTTGCAAATTTTGCAATGAGCAATTAGTTATTGTGGCTTTCGTTGCCAAACCCTGCGCCTTCAGGTAGACAGACAGCAGTGCAACCGGTGGCTTGTAGCGGCCGGAGGATGCGCCGAAGATTTTGCTGAGGTCGACAGTGGTTGGGTTGGAGCGACGAAACCGCGTTTGCATTATAAATCTGGCCGGTTTGGTTTCCAGCTGGTTTGTGTTGGCACTGGCTGAGCAGTAGCAGCTCTGACCAGTTTGCTCTTTGTCTTGGATGGAGTAGTAGCAGTAGGATAGGAGTACTAGCAGATTCTATCTGGCTTTGTTTGTTTACTCCAGCTAGCTGTACGGTGCACCATCCATGCATGATACGGGCTCTTTTCTTTAATCTCTTTCTGATGGTGATGGAAGTGCTTGGGGTCCCTGGGTCTACATAATCTAGTAGTGTTTCCTTCGTTGGTAAATGTACTGTGGCTCGATTTAGCAATAGCTTCCATCAGCATCGAGCTTAATTTGGCTGTGTACATCCTGTCTGAATGTTGAGGCCTGACTTTAATTATTTTTTTAAAAAGAAATCAACATTGAACTTAGGTCATCGGTTCCTTCCGCAATATATATGTTACCGAAATTATAAGATCAAAAACCTGTTCAGGGGGAGCATCAGAGTGTAGTGGAACTACACATCCTCATAGGTGGGTTCCTTTGGAATGCAGAATCTGAAACGAAACCATATAAATTGCACAAAATAGTTGTTTGGACGCCTCACAAGAAAAACAGAGGAAGATCAAGATTATATGTTGATTTATTAGAAAGAGAAGGGATAGAGGAAGATAGAAAGTACATTGAAACTTTCAAAGGAATTGTAACCATGAGGTTAGACCTCTTGGTAGTAATCCTCCAAAATATGGAGGAAATCTTCCCATCCTCTAAAATTCCTGAGGCAATTCCACAATCCAAAGGCTCTCAAAAAAAAATTTCATTGGATTCCATTCCGCCATGTTTTCCATAACATTCCTTTAATTCAAAAGAGTCCTAAAATTCTGGTTCTCATAATTACACATGCGCAGATGTGCTTTTAGACTTACTGTTCGCAGATTTACTGTTACATTAATTGGGATTTCGTGTCTTGAGTGTGTGTTAAAGAAGTGCACTCGTGGATGTGTTTGTGTGGTAGCGGGTGAACACATATGTTTTGCATGTAACTGGATAAAATATTATATGTTGAAATACAGATTAAACGGTTTCACTTGTGTACCACTAAATATATTGGTAGATTAACTATTGCCATTAAATATACATTGTTAGGTTAATTGTTAGTGAATAGGAGTTGGTCTGCCTGACTCAAGAGGCATTGGGCTTAGGGTGACGACTCCTATAGCAACGAGAGAGATTGACAATGGCCATGGCTCATGGAAGATATATTGATGATGGCGGCGACTCGAGGGAGACAACGGCCGTGGCTATGAGGGGACGATGATGACAATAGCGGCTTGCAGGCTGATATGGGGTAAGTTGTTCTAGAGTTCAATGATTCAACTGGGTGTGGGATATGTGTTGTTGAGACAAAGAGATGTGCAGTGATGTGTTCTTCAATGACTCAATATTTCAACTGATATGTAGTGGCGCGTTGCTGATGATGTCTTAATGTAACAATTCATCGAATTAGTGTGTATACAAGTCAAATTGCAAATTAAATTGAATGAATGAAAATTGATGCACGGTGCATGCAAATTGTATCAGTGTGTAATCTGTAGAATTGTAAATTGATTGTACTTTTTTATTGAAAATGACTGGTGGTATTAACCGAGACTGATACGCTTGTATCACTGACAGTGATGTGTCGTGAGTGTCATGTCCATCACTGCATCTCGTAGCTTGCCGATTCGAAAACCCGTTGTGATACCAGTTACAAATCGATAGGATCGACTTTTTTATACTTGTGATAGTAATTCGGTATTAGAATAAGAAGAGACCACATAAACGATATTCTTCTAGAAATATTTTCAACAAGTTGAGCTTCAATTTCTTTGCAGCATTTTGAAAAGGACAGAGCGTTTTAGGGAGACAACTGCATCAATCACCTAGGCAGAGCCCGAATGGCCCATCCTCTAGACAAGACTCAAGAGCTCTGGATTGGCTGCATATATAGATCATGTTCAGTTGTCTTCCTGATAAAGACTTAAGCCTAAAGCGAAAGGGCATAAATACACATGACAAGGACATGTAATTTTTTTTTCTCAGTTCATCTCATAGACTCACCATGCACTTAGTGTTATATGGACCCTTGGTTTGCATATATACAAACATTCTAAATTATGAATTTAATGCCACCAAACTTCTTGCCATGCCACAAGGAATAAAAAGAGGAGCCTTTTAAGGATTAGGTCAAAGCTAACATGCATATATCCTTCCCCTCCATAAAAATCAGACATCAATTATGGACAATTGTGGGACCATATTGCCATGTGCCTTCAGTTTGCTGGTGGGGATACAATTCTTATCTTCCTCTGGCTTACTTATTGCTATAACTGTCCTCAACCAAACTATCACAACCAAAAGAAAGATTGCACAGCACACAAAGTACTGTCACTCCTAGAGCACAGAGAATAATAGACCATTCAGATAAAAAAAATATTTGTATTTTTTTTAAAAAAAGTTGTAATAGAATAGTAAGTAACATTATGCGCTCTCTAGCTAGGATGTGAGAAATTTTATAGAATTTTCACATGGTTCAATTCTCATGATTTACCTAAAAAAATTATTCATTCTAAAGGTGACTTAACAATTCCATAGTCTTGGAACAATCTATGTGATCCAAATAAAATTTTATATTGTTAGGCTCTAGATGTTGTTTAATAAAATATGGTTTTGTTAGCCAAAGATTCAAACAATCTACAAATGTTTGTTGCCAAGAGGCATTTTCTTCATGAGATGTTTTGCTTTCTCTAAAGGTATTTTTCGCAGGAGATTATTTTCTTTCTTGAATAACAAAATATAAGTAATGCAAAACACACAATGGCATTAAAGGTAGTATATATATTAATGGTGTGAGATTAAGATAGTATATTAAAGGGAGGTCCTTTTGTTCTTCCAAATGATCATGAGAGCAAGGATTGACCATAGCAAGTTGTACTCGTTTCTATTGTTTCGCCATGGTTTGCTATAGTGGTAGCATAATTTAACCCCCTCTAGGAGATGTCTATGCTCTTTTACTATTTGAGACGAAAGGCATGCATCTTGAGAAAATTTGCAGAGAATATGTAAACATTTTATGAAAGCTACTGGCTTACAATGATATACAATGAATCAAAAGGCACTTATACAATCCTTTTGAAATGGCAAGGCAGCAACATAAACAAAAAAAAAAGAATAGGAAAAATTTGAAAAATACTACCATCGCAAAGGTATATGAGTTATAAAAATATCATTATATATAAAACTGTCATGTGGGACTAAACCCATGTATCAATAACGTATACAATGATATTTTTCAACTGCGTGACATTTTTTATGGTAATTAGACAAATTGACCCAAAAGAATATGAGCAGTGAGCACAACCACGCAGCGATGACACGTGGACACATGGCATCAGCCAGCAGCACGGCTCCTGCTACACATGGTGAGCCACGAGATTGCTTCGTCCGGTCGTCCCTGCGAAAATGGCCATCGTAATGCGTGTAATTTGGCCCTAATCACGGCGCTAATGAGACACAAGTGATCTCCCGTTGAACTGATGAAAGGGCATGTTAGTGGTAGAATATATAACTGATCCAGCATTTTAGTTCTCGTCTATGTACTTGCACACCTCACCGATCCAAGACAACAACATGAAAACTGTTGAAGCCCATGTTACACGGTTCCAACTACCCAAAACGGCCATACCGACTACCACTTAAAACAACAGCATTTATTTCTTTTTTAAAAAAAATGCAGCACAATAAGACAAATAATGGTGAACAAGTTCTCTGGTGCGTTTCTGTTTGCAACCGATTTGTCTGCAGAATAATTTTCATTTAATTTCCAGCGCTGACATGAGGAAATATTTAAACATAAATACAAACGATACAAAAGAGATTCAATTTTAACCAAGTATTATTGGACGCAAATCACACTCACAAATCACCACATATATGTGCCCGCGTGTTTGTCCTCTACATTTACTTGAAATATTAACGGATATTAAACACAAGCACTTGTACGCGCACAAGCTTAGCTTGTACTAAAATTATTGGATACTCCTTTTCTACTCTTTTCTACTCCTTTTCTTGGAGTATATACCAACATCAAATCTACTCCTTTTCTTGGAACGGAGGGGGTAGGATTTAATACCGACTGGATGGATGCACGGCTGTACTACCCAGCCATATGTTAGCTTCCAAGGTGAAAATTCATTGTAATAAATGTTAGTTTGCTCAGATTTTTGCCTTGCTTTTAGGTTTACTTGGAAAAATATCATTTTTACTACTTCCGTTTCAGTTTTACTCGTCGTTCTAACAAATTGCACTAAGTTATAAGATGTGTCAAATTATATTACTATACTTATTAATTACATCATATTTATCTTTCATAAAGCAAGCATTAAATTCTTTGTGAGGATTATGACTGCACTGATGAAGAGTAGGAAAGGTTAGGCATCTCTAAAAATACTTTAGAATGTGGGAACGACAAGTGTATTTTAAAAAAGATGAAACAGATGAAGCAACATTTTTCTTAAATACTCTTTTTTTAATTATCAAAGGAAAATTGTTGGAAAAAATATAGCAATACAATTTGGTAAATTTATGGGCGGGAGAAGATGAGACGTGTGGAGCATAATATCACTAGCTACTTGGGTAGCAACTTGGATACGTGGATAGGAGTGCGTACATGTAAAATTAAAATGTATAAACAAAACCATGTTGTATATACTACTATAAGTGAATAGTTTTTCTATTCGAAAATGGAGTACTTTATCGACCTACGATGGTCCCTTGGAACCTGGAAGCTCCCGATAAAAATGACTCAACTTTCGAGGTATGTAGAAAATGGTGTTAATCTTGTCGTGAGCTGCGCCTCAAATAATATCTTCGATTGTAATTGATTTGATTCTTTAAAATAAATCATGTAGTGCTCCCTTTGTCTTAAATTCCTTCTCTTTTTAAGGAAATCGAACCATATAATTATATCTATGCTAAGCATTATACATGTTATATCACGAGATTTATATTTTAAATTGATGATGTTAATTTCATATTTATTGAGAACGTAACATGATATAAATTAATGGTCCAAGTATGTCACTAAAGACCGTATAAAAAAATATAGGGCTTATAATTTAGGATGAAATGAGTGATACTTTGAGTGAGAAATTTTATAGAGGAATATTTGTAAGCGAGTTACTTATGCTAATTAACTTCGTCAATATAAAAATATACTAGATAAGTACTAGAATATACTCATAGTAATAACATGTGCGCATGTGTACAAAGATTAGTAGAGATATATCAGCGCCGACACTTGTGTTATGTTTAAAAAAAAGTTTAGTCAAATTTTGCATCCGATATTTTTATGAGTGCTCAGATTATACTGACAGATACTCCATCCAGGTATAATGAAATATGATGGGTGTATTTGTGGGGCGATTGCTTCTTTACCGGGAGTTTATTATAATGTGGTAATTAATTAATACCTTCATCATTAAATATAAAATATAGTATTGACTATAAACCTAAATTCAAAACTGAAAAATACATTTTAGGAAAGAAAGAAGGAGTAACCAGTTAGCCACCGAGAACCGACCATGCAACACGTGTATCTCGAGGGGAATAGTGCTTTTTTATGTGGCTTCTGTTGCTAAGAAATTATTCCACAAGTTAGGCACCAATAACAAGTTAGTGGCCAAAAGTAAGACAACAAACCAATACTGAATTTATGCTCTTTTTTTGTCTTGTTTTGAAAACCAAACACTGCATACTCAAGCTTAAAATCAAGGATTCAACGACATGACAAACAGAAATTACGCCACTTCATTCACGTGGTTTTAATAAAATACCACTGATTATGATGCATTGATATCATTTAGTACGTTATCTTCCTATTACAATGCTATTTTGAAGAGTTTTAACAATTTCATGACCAAAACAATTCTATCTATGAAGACAGAGGGAGAGGAGAGCGCGGGAGACTTGAGCCGGATGGCGGCCAGCACTGGAGATGGCAAGCATGCGAGCAGGCGGCGCCGGAGATAAATAGAAAGATGAGAGCGTGGGGGAGGACAGAGCCGGATGGCGGTCGCGCTCCCTCCACGATGGGTGACGCTGGAGGCTTGGTCCTCTTCCTCTCTCTTCACAGATAGATAGAGACGTCTTGATTATAAAATGGTTAAAACTTTTTTAAAATGACATTTAAAAAACAACTTATTGATGAGTGCTATTTTATCCGGTATATCGTAATAAATTGTTTTTCATCGAACCGAATAAAGTGGCATATGTCCGTGGGATGGAAGACAGTCTTGCGAGCAAGAAAAAAAAAGAAGTGGCTTTTGCACTAAACTAGGATGCCGGAGAATGGATTAGATTGAGTGGCACGGTAAAAGGTGTACAGTGCAAACCCTGGCACAATCACTGTAGCTGCAGTAAAAACGGTGCTGTTCCGTGTATCAATTTACTATAGGATGCATCTAAAAAAATTGCGATAGGATGCATATAGTTTACTGTATTTATATCAGTTCCTAAAGCAACAGAAGGAAAATGTTTTTTTCTTAATTTTCGAATCTGTCCTAAACAAAATTTTAAACACAAACGCCTCATGCTTTGTTGAAAAGTGAGTCGGCAGCATAACCCAAAAACGCAGTTGCGTGGCGTCGGTGATCATGCATGTAGTGGCAAAAGGCACGATCAAAAAGTTCAGGTTAGTAGGACTGTAGGAGTGTCTGCTTAGTTTAAGAAAAAGAATTTTAAAAATAACAAAGTACTACCTTATTTTTCACTATATCAGCATACGTCGTAATTAATCTTTTCTCAAACTTTGACCGACAATATTTATTAATTTACTTAGTTAAATAATTTTTTTCTAAACAATATATCTAGATCCATCATTAAACTTGCACTTAGCCCTTTCAAACCATAATATTATCTCAAACCAACCACAAAAAAAATCTCTTTCTCCCTCGTATTCTCCCCGCAACGGTTAAGGTTGCGATGACGATAATAGGGAAAGTGATATGACCATAGCTACTATTGATACAACCGTTGCTCACATCATAGTTCAACCGAAAGACATCCAGATCAAACAGTCCAAGTTCTGGAATCCAATTCGGCCACCTACTACACTGCTGAATTCAAATGACCGCCAAATATGCATACAAGCTTTGTTTTGGGCCCATGAGTACTAGATAGAAAACTCTCGAAGTTCTCTTTCCAATGGATCCAACATCATCTTTAAATTCAATCTTAGTCGATCGCAATCACAGAAACAATGTGTTGCGTCACCTATAATGGGCCTACGGGCTTATAACTTCATCTGGAACTCCGGTCCCAGTGGGGCCCAAGTAGGGTGCGCCCCAACCTGGTGGATCACGACCCTAGGGTCCCCTTGGTTGTCCTCCCACCTTCTTAAATAGCTAGGTACCCCTTTAGAGTTTCTTGGGTTTTGTTTAGATTAAAGTTTAGCTTCGTTACTTTGTCGTGTAATTCCGTGATCGGTTAGATCGCTGGTTTGCTTGTTACGGAACCCCCAACTTATCATTTGTATTCAATTTTTATTTGCAATTCAGATTGCTTTTATCTTGTTCTTGTTTGTTTCTTCGATTTACTTGCAGGAATAAGATTGATTTGTACCAGCAAGATAAACAACCTATGAAGAGGTGTATTGTTCGCTAAGGCGCAACACAACAACGTTTCGTACGGTTGTAGTTGAGTCATCAACATTTCTCCCAAATCGTAGTTATCATCAACTCACCGAAAGATCGGGACAACCAGATCTCTGAGCGTACCGAGTGAAGATTAGGGTTATCAAGTGGTATCAAAGTTTTCGTTGCTCGATGAGTTTTTATCTATCTATAACCAGAAAATAGCCATACAAAAAAAAGATTGTATCCATTACCTAGCCATTTTTGTGCCACTGCATTATTCTTTTCAGTTTTTACATTGTTGAGTTTTGCGTCGTGTCGTGCTGCTGGTCTTAGCGTCTAGTCCATTTAGAGTTTCGAGTTCTGGTCATATTTAGTACCACTGTCGTCGCCGCCGCCGTGTCTTTGTTGTTATCGTGACCTACGAAACAGTTCCGTTTTTCTCATTTTGGGCATTTTATGTCGGTTGGTTTTGGAGTTGCGTGTAGGGTTTCTGTCATGTGGTTGTGCCTTGTCCCGTGTTCATGCTGTTGCTGCGAGAAAGATGGAAGGAGGAGATTAGATTAGATTAGATTGGTTTCTGTTTGGTTCGGGAAAAAATAGTAGATTGGATCAGTTTCCCTTTTTATATCTGCACCAAATCCGAACCTATCGGTTTCCCTTCCACCTCCCCACCGCATGCCTCCCAATCCACCTTCCCACGTTGTTTCCTCTCTCATACCGTGAGTTGCTACACCTTGGTAAAAAAAATTGGTGTCGGATTCGAGTTCTGTTTGCAAAAACAGAATCCATACAGTGACAACATTTCATTTTTGTATAATTTTAATTTTTGGGTTTGCACTTTTGTATTTGAGTCCCTGTAATTTTTATATTTATGTTTGAGTCCCTGTAATCTTGCATTAAGGTCCTTAAGTCGTTTTTGCTAAAAAAACAAAAAAAAGGCAGAAAGGTGCTAAAAAAAAAGCCGCACCAAAACAAAAGGAAGGAAAGAAAAAGAAAGAAAGAAAGAAAGAAAAGAGAAAATCAGCTGTTATCTTTAAGTTTGCTTTTGTATATTAGAGTTGTGCTTGAGTTGTTCCTAGTGCTATCTTGTGGTATCATTTGTGTTTAGACTCGCGTCTGTAGTACGTTCTAGCCTTGGCCCAGCACGGTACTTAACTTTGAACAATTATTCAACTTTGCATTTTCTGATTTGAGCATTTGCTATTTCTTTGCTACATATTTAAGCCTATCCAAAGATCCACAGATTTGATTGCAGCTATACAGCAAGTATTTACTAAGGCATCGATACATCCAACCTTCATTGGGTCTAGGTTGAGTCAGTATGGTTACCATTCCGCTTGTTTTGGTAAGATCTTGGTTAAAAGCTTTTGTGTGTAAGATATTTGAGCCTCCACTACCTAGTAGTTGATAAGAACATGCATATTCTTGTGTATATTTTTTGTTTGCTACTAACCTTGGCAAGGTTACACAAGGGGTTACAAGACGATCGTGCTCAACATCGACATCTACACATTCGACGAGATATGACGACTTCTCGACGTGATGCATATGAGGTATTTGTAAAATCAAGGTGTGTTTGATTCTTCTATTGTGATGAACAATTGACATCTGAGGTTGTTGGTTTTAATATTTGGAGATTATTGGCGAAGTGGTTTTTGAGATGATTGAATCTTCAGACAGTGAACAGGGACTGGTGTTTTGTCCGGTTAGACCGGGCAGGCATGACCGGTCAGACCGGAGGTGTGTGTGCGGTCAGACCGGCCAGCCCGCGGTCTGACCGGCCGATTCTGTGTCGGTTTCGGTTTCGGGTTGTTTTATTGGATATCCGTGGTTAATTCATGTTTATGGCTTCTAGATGGACACTATGCGTATGTAATACTGTTGTGTGCTAACAATGAGTCAAGTTTGTGATAGTTTGTGCTCGGATATGGTTTCTTTGTTTGATTCATGTGTAGGTAATCTTTATGTCTCGAGAGAGTATTGCCGGTGATGGATCGGGAGTCAACTTGGAGATAAGGTGACGTCCGGATGATCAGATATCATGCGGGATACTTAGGCTAAAGATTAATGCACGTGGTTGGTGATGATTCTATATGGCATATGATGGAGATATTGTGTGTGTATGGGATGCGGAGTCGAATTTGAAAGGAGTTCAAATTTGGGACAATTGGAATATGTAATGTTGGTTTCTTGTACGGGAAGGTTTACTAGGTGGATTAGAACTTCTTGTATGAGTTTGGTTCGTGGCTTTAGGCTGCCTACCTCATGTATAAATAGAGAGGGAGGGTGTGGCCTCTCGGTATCGCTTTTTGAGAGCTTTGAGTTGAAAGTTTAGTTAGAATTTCGAGTTTAGTCGAGATTTTCATGAGGAGTGCTGTTGTTGCACTTTGTAAACACAGAAAGAAGTAATAAAGTTGTCATCTACTTTGAGAGATCTTCAATTTGTGTTTGCACGGGTTTCGGCGATCTAACCGGCGAGACACCGGCGGTCAGACCGGCGCATCGCAGCGGTCAGACCAACGGGTACACGACGGTCAGACCGATGACGGCGGCAGGAGGCATAGACGATTTTGAGGCGGTCAAACCGAGAGATTAACTCTGGTCAGACCGACGGCACAGGGCGGTCAGACCGGTTGATCTACTTCGGTCAGACCGATCTACATCGAATTTGAGGGTAACTTTTAATTCCGCGAAAAGTTTTGGTTTTTGGGTACTCCAACCATTCGTCCCTCCTCTGGTTGACTTAGTTCTTGTTTTTCGATCCTATAGTATCTGACTATAATTTTGCACAAGTTAAATCTAAATTACCATTCTACGATGGAAAGTATGATTCTGTTGATTGGGAGCTAGTAGTAGACAATGAATTTGATAAATATGATTTTTCTTATGCTCAAATGATTAAGGCTACTTGTACTAAGTTTACCGCTTCTGCTTTCTTTTGGTGGAGTCATGTTAGTAACAAACCTGAACTTAGAATGAATGCAAAACCATGATGAGAAAGCGGTTTGTGAGTTCTTATTACAAATGTACTCTTCTTGAGAAATTAGAACATCTGAAACAAGGTGATAGAACTGTTAGAGAGTACATCCATGAATTTAAAATTTGTATCATCTACAGTGGTATAAAAAAATGCAATGAAAACACAATGCGTAGAATTTTCAATGGGCTCAATTCTGAAATTCAGGTTATGCTTGCTAATGTGACATATATTGGACACCTATTCATGCTTGCTCGTAGCATTGAGAGTCAAATCATATCAAATGAGAGAAAGCATAAACAATGTGATTAATTTTCTGTTTCTGAATATCCTATATCCTTGTGCAATGATGATGTGCAAACATTGAAGGAGCAATCTTTTGTGTCTCCTGTTACTAACATTTTGCAGAGAGTTCAGAACATTCGACAAAAGGAGGAAAATGATGTTCTTGAGAAAAAAGAGGAGAAACTTGAAACACCTGCGATGTCTGAAGAAATTTTGCAAGGTAAATTAAATAGTGCTGAGATAAATGAAGGTGAGTATTCTCAAGCTGCAGTACACATGTCTACTTTTCATGCTATAGTAGAGCAACCATTAGTGGAACAAATTGCGGAGATTCCTTTATCACAAGTTTGATTTGTTTGCTGTTCCTTGTGATAAAGAAGAGTTGCGTGATAACGCTTCCCTTATATCCATGCCGCAACTAATGAATGAACATGCTATTCCTGCTGTTAATTTTTTCTGCGCTGATTTTAAGCATGTTGTTCACATTGCTAATGAAGTTGATGAACGTGAATTACTATCATCTGTAAATACTTTGGGCTATGTTCAGTTTGATGACTTTTGTGAGCACGATAGATTGAAGGAGAGATTATTTGTTATGTTTGATTTACCATGTCCAACTGATACTAATTTTTATATCTTTGGTGAATATAATAATAGAGGAATATATTTGGTGCATAGAGTTTACATATGTTCGGATTTAGAACCTCTTATAGATGTGGATAAAAATTACAAACTAGAGGGACATGTTATTGCTAATCATGCTACTTCGAGTTTCTTTAGTTTTGATTGGAAGAAACAGATTGTTCTAAAAGGACTATGCGAAGACCACCTTATGAAAAAACCAAGGACAGTTTTCCATGAAGAAGGGAAGAATGATGTGACCATAGCTACTATTGACACAACCGTTGCTTATATTATAGTTCAACCGGAAAACATCCAGATCAAACAGTACAAGTTCTGGAATTCAATTCGGGCACCTGCTGCACTGCTGAATTCAAATGGCCGCCAAATATGCATATGAGCTCCGTTTTGAGCTCGTGAGTACTTGATGGAAAGCTCTCGAAGTCCTCTTTCCAACGGATCTAGCCTCATCTTCAAATTCAATCTTAGTCAGCTGTAATCACAGAAACAAAATGTTGCGTCACCTGTAATGAGCCTATGGGCTTATAACTTTATCTGGGACCTCAGCCCAAGTGGGGCCCAAGTGGGGTGCGCCTCAACCTGGTGGAGCACGACCCTAAGGACCTCTTGGTCGTCCTCTCACCTCCTTAAATAGCTAGGTACCCCTTTAGGGTTTATTGAGTTTTGTTTAGATTAAAGTTTAGTTTCACTACTTTGCTGTGTAATCCCGTGATAAGTTAAATCGCCGGTTTTCTCGTTACGGAACCCTAACTTATTATTTGTATTCAATTCCTATTTGCAATTCAGATTGCTTTTATCTTGTTTTTGCTTGTTTCTTCGATTTGCTTGCAGGAATAAGGTTAATCTGCACCGGCAAGATCAACAACCCATGGAGAGATGTTTCGATCGCTAAGACGCAACATAACAACGTATCGTACGGTTGTAGTCGGGTCGTCAACGTTTCTTCCAAATTATAGTTATCATCAACTCACCGAAAAATCATAACAACCAGATTCTTGAGCGTATCAAATGAAGTTTAGGGTTTATTAGAAAGGAGGTGGTAAAGTGTAGGTAACGATGAGAGGTAGCAAAGTGTGGCGAGGTAGTGGTGGTAGGGATGAAGTGAGGCTTCAATCCAATCCTACTGCTCCCTCGCTACTACCCCGCACTTTGTCGCCTCTAGTCGCTACCCCCGTCATCACAGCCCTAGCTATCAGGGGAAAATGCGAGGGATGAAGAGATTTTGGAGATTTTGGAGGTTTTGGTTAGTACTTTAGCTCAAATGGGCTAAGTATAATTTTGTTGCCATACTGAGCTATAGAAAGGGTAGCGAAGGGGCTAAGTATAATTTTGTCGTCATGCTGTGCTACGAAAATATAAGGAAATGGCTAAGTATAATTTTATCGTCATGCTGTGTTACGAAAGGGGCAAGGAAGGGGTTGGATGCAAAACTATTACCCACCTGAAGCTTCACGTTCGATTAGCCTTGGTTAAACGAGATTGGGACTTGATGTGGTTCATTAAAGCAATATCATAAACCTAAACATGCAAATTTTAAGTTTACTACCTAAATAACACTATAGCTTAAATTGTAAATATAAGGATCGATCGTGTATTTTATATCTTACATGTTTGTTTGCTTGCTTACACAAATATCTTCAGGAAAGATAAATTAGTCAAACAAAATAAAAAAAGCTAACTGCATCATCATATATTAAATATTAAAAAACGAGGTGTAGTAGTAATTATTAAAAAATAAAGGATGCCACGCGACTTTTTTTTCCTGAAAATAAATAATCAAGGATGTGAGTTTGCTTACGCTAAACCAACTGCTAAGACCAAGTAGTGTGTCGGAGTGGTAGTTAAGAAAAAGTTTAATCACTAGGAGTACAGACAGTAGCGCACCGTCTCTCTCACCTGCTGCATCCTCTCCTGCTGCTCGATCGTGTTTAGCTGTTATTATTCCTCTCTAGGGTGGCAGCCACCCTCTTCTCTCTCCTCCTTAACTCCTCTCTCTCTCTCATCTCCCCCACATGGTGCCCAGCCAAACACCTCCATCTCTCTCTCTCTCCCCCTTCTCCCCCCTTCTCTGCCGTTTGCTTTGCTTCCCAAAGCTTGGAGCTTGGAGCTTGGAGCTCGTCTAACAGCAGCAGCAGCAGCAGCAGCAACAACAGCAACAACAACAACAACAACAACAAGAAATCCCTTTTCTTCCCACCTCGCCGCTTCGGCGGCTCCGAATGGTGGTCAGTCTCCGCCGGCGCGTCTGCTGACCCGGCCTGCCTGCTCGGCGTTCTCCGAGATCCCAGCGGCGGCGGGGAGAGGTTTCCATCCGGCGGGATCTTGGCGGGAATGTCCGCCGCGCGGCGCTCCGGCGGACGGCTTACGGAGGAGGTGCGTTTCTTTCTTGGCCTCCGCAGCTTCCTCTTCTTGCTCGGTGGAAGCTTTCGCTCCAGATTTTCTGAGATCTTCTTGGTTTGTGTCTCTGCTTTTTATATATATATATATTTCTCCCTATGAATGAACTAAATTTTTTTATAGAATTGTTCTGGCGTTCTGATTCTGGCGATAACTCCAGAAATTGTTTCAGCCAAACCAATTCGTGGGATACTAGTAGTAGTACAATGGAAGCTTGTAGTTGAAGAAAATATATTTGCAATTTCTTAGTATTTTCTTTTAGTAGGAATATTATTACTACTATTAAATAACAAAAATGGAATTAAAAAAAAGCACCTTTGCCAGCCTCCTCCTCCTACTACCTCCTAGCCCCATGTGCATGTGGTGGTCCATGCTCTCCTCACCGTCGACTTCCCCCAAATCCGCCGCCGCCGCCGCGCACAAGCCACCTCCGCATCACTGCTGCATTGGCGAGGTGGGCGGTGGAGATCGATCCATGTAGCCGACAGGGTAAGGACAGAAGCTTTTCTTGGATTGCTCTTGCTGTGAGCTCTCAAATCCTTTCTTTCTTGGATTGATGGATGCTGCAGCACGTCCTGGCGGTGTGAAATGCGTGGTTCCGTTCGCCGCTTCAAGATCTCAGCGCGGTGCGGTCCCGTAGGGCTAAGAGTGCATCGATCGTGCGCCCACGTGTGGTGCTTAGGACTAGTTCGGTTCTTGATGCCAGCCGATTCATTCGGTTTCAATGTTCTTGATTGATTCGCTTTGGTTCCTAAACATTTTACAGATCCTGCTTGCTTGTGCTGTTGTCTAGATTTTGATGTTCTTGCCATATTTATTTATTAGCTTTAGTTGGAATGCATGGGTTCTAGCTTGCAATTGTAGCTGCCATCTAAAACAATAGTGGTGATGCTTTTTGTCATTCAGGTCAACATGATGGCGGCTCTTTCCGGGAGGAGGAGGCTGCAAGCCACAACCATGGTGGCTTTGTGTTTCTTGTCATCCATTTGCGTCTCCACAGCGCAATTCAAGCCTGCCGACAGCTACCTGGTGGACTGCGGATCCTCCAAGAGCACGACGCTCGGCACAAGGACCTTTGCGGCTGACGGGGCTGCCCCGGTGAAGGTGGACACCTCCCTAGAAATCCTTGCTGGCACGTCGGCGAATGGGGTCGCGTCGTTCGATAACTCGGCGCTTTACCAGACTGCCCGCATCTTCACGAGCCCTTCGTCGTATACTTTCCCGATCCAGAAGCAGGGTCGGCATTTTGTTCGTCTCTACTTCTTCCCCTTTGCCTACCAGAGCTATGATCTTTCCACTGCCAAGTTCACCGTGTCGACCCAAGACATGCTCTTGCTTAGTGACTTCCAGCAGCCAGACAAGACTGCGCCCTTGTTCAAGGAATACTCTTTGAACATCACCCAAGACAAGCTCATTATTTCCTTCAAGCCATCGAATGGAATCGCATTCATCAATGCGATTGAAGTGGTTTCAGTCCCAGATGATCTCATAGGTGATAGTGCCCCGATGGTCAATCCTATGCAGCAGTACAGCGGTTTGTCTACACAACCATTGGAAACAGTGTACCGTGTTAACATGGGTGGACCAAAGGTCACTGCAGACAATGATACCCTCTCCAGGACCTGGGTGAGCGACAAAAAGTATTTAGTGAACCCATCTGTGACTAGAGAGGTTAATGGGGGGAAGGTCAATTATAAAGGTGGAGCAACACCGATGGTTGCTCCTGATATTGTTTATAGCACAGCTACAGAATTGGCAGCTTCGAATACAACCAACGCACTTTTCAACATGACATGGCAGTTTGATGTGGATTCAGGTTTCAGCTACTTGATAAGATTTCACTTCTGTGATATAGTCAGCAAGGCACTTAACCAACTCTACTTCAATGCATATGTTGGTGGCTTCTATGCACAGCATGATATTGATCTCTCAATGCAATCAATGAATCAATTGGCTACAGCTATTTATTTGGATGTGGTTCTTTCGTCAAATGATGCATCTAACAAGCTCAGCATCAGCATTGGTCCATCCACTTTGAACAATGCATTACCTGATGGGATTCTGAATGGTCTTGAAGTCATGAAGATGAGCAGTGGCTCAGGTTCTGCTTTTACTGTTGGATCATCCAGTTCAAACAAGAATTTAGGTGTGATTATTGGGTCAGTCCTTGGAGCTGTTGGTATTCTGATAATTGTCCTTGTCATAGTACTTCTTTGCCGGAGGAAAAAGACTCTGGAGAAGCAGAACTCAAAGACATGGATGCCTTTCTCTATCAATGGGCTCACCTCTCTCAGTACGGGAAGTAGAACTTCTTATGGTACTACTCTCACATCAGGGCTGAATGGAAGCTATGGATACCGGTTTGCCTTTAGCGTGCTCCAAGAAGCAACAAACAATTTTGATGAGAACTGGGTTATTGGAGTTGGAGGTTTTGGGAAGGTCTACAAAGGTGTGCTGAGGGATGACACCAAGGTTGCAGTGAAGCGAGGGAACCCGAAGTCTCAGCAAGGTCTCAATGAGTTCCGTACGGAGATTGAACTCCTTTCACGGCTGCGGCACCGCCATCTGGTTTCCCTGATTGGGTACTGTGATGAAAGGAATGAGATGATCTTGGTCTATGAATATATGGAAAAGGGGACTCTGAAAAGTCACCTGTATGGTTCAGATAACCCCTCACTCCACTGGAAGCAGCGGTTGGAGATTTGCATTGGAGCAGCAAGGGGACTCCACTACCTTCATACCGGTTCTGCGAAGGCCATTATCCACCGTGATGTCAAGTCTGCAAACATCTTGCTTGATGAGAATCTCCTAGCAAAGGTTGCTGACTTTGGGCTATCAAAGACTGGGCCTGAGTTGGACCAAACTCATGTCAGTACTGCAGTGAAGGGTAGCTTTGGGTATCTTGACCCTGAATATTTTCGAAGGCAGCAGCTGACTGAGAAGTCAGATGTCTACTCCTTCGGTGTTGTTTTGCTCGAGGTGCTTTGCGCAAGGCCAGTGATTGACCCTACGCTCCCAAGGGAGATGGTGAATTTGGCAGAGTGGGGGATGAAATGGCAGAAGAGAGGAGAGCTGCATCAGATCGTCGATCAGCGAGTTTCTGGTTCAATTAGGCCGGATTCTCTGAGGAAGTTTGGCGAAACAGTGGAGAAATGCCTGGCGGACTACGGTGTGGAGCGGCCGTCCATGGGAGATGTCCTGTGGAACTTAGAGTACGTCCTGCAGCTCCAGGATGCAGATTCATCAACAGTGTCAGATGTAAACAGCATGAACAGGATTGTCGAACTCCCGTCGCAAGTCCAGAACGTTGGCGCCCTCGAGAGCATCAGCGTGACAATGGCTGAAGCTGGAGCTTCACATGAGCCTGACCATGACCTCTCGGACGTTTCCATGAGCAGGGTGTTCTCTCAGCTAATCAAAGCCGAGGGAAGGTGAAAGACAAACTGGGTAATCTGTAGTGTACTTGTAGAAGTGAGGAAGCCCTGAAAGTTGTTTCTTGTTTACTTCAGAGATCATATGTAATTGTTCTTTCTTTCTTATGCTCCATGTTCTACTGAACGATGTTTTCAAATTTATTATGGCCTTATTAGCCATCGTGAGCAGATAGAGCTTTTCTTGTTTTGAATCTATTCTGCTATAGAACAGCGTGTACTGCCCTGGCAAAATGCTGGATGTGTGATGTTGTCGAGTAGTTTCCAATCACCCCGTTCTAGATTCTGTATGCAGAATTGCAAATATGCAGTACTCTTGTGTTTTCGCTGCAATCGATATTTAAAATTGCATTGTGGTGTAATCACTGCTGAACCAATACAGTTTCGATCACACCCTTCTGATTAAGAACAGTACGTCTGTTTGGGCATCCTTTGGATTACATGATTTTTGGAGGAATATATATGCAGTTCTCTCTTCTTTTTTCTTTTCTTTTTTTTTCTTTCATGCCGTTTGGATCGCAGAAACATGTTAAAAAGAACTGATACCCGGTATTATATGACCGTCAGTTGTTTGATAGTTAGACTAGGTTACATTCTCGTCATAATCGAAATTCACAATTGACTTGTAATAAGTTTACAGCCTCTAGCTTTCGAATTTCTAAAGCCCTTTTGAGCGTATGTACCCTACGTCCCAACCTGCTCTCCGCTCGCCAGGGTAAATTGTTTGGACTCCGAAATGTGAACCGTTGCGAAACGACATTTTTTTTTGTGAATTTAATGAAGCAAAAGAAATTTTGAAGAAGTTCGAAACCAAAATTTGGACCTGAACTTTGGGGGACTTGTGAATCATGACCAAAATTTGATCGATATTCTTAAAATTTTGAATCAGAGAAACCATGAGATGAGAAATGAGGGGATCAATTGCTCGAAATTCGGTAGGTTTCTCTGAAATTCAATGATATTTTAGTATAAATAGAGGAAATAGGGAAATAAAAGGTTGGAAATTTGAGAACTATTCTAGAAAATTGTAAGTGTTGAAAAATGCGGAATAAAGTATACAAAATTGGAAAAGAAATGGATGGAAGAATGTGGAATATTATTGGAATGTGTAGGAAAATGTGGGGAAAATCCAAATTTCAACAAATATAATACTACTTGTAGGAATTTTTAATATGTACTACTTTTCAGTTCAAATTTAAAATGGTCCAAGTCTAATTCAAATCCCTAGTGAAATATCTCCTTGCTGACACAATCCAAGATTTGTAAGTACAAGCAGACCATATATAAGTAACAGTCTATTCTCAAAATGAAAAACATAAAGACCAAGAAATGGCATCACCTGATAATCAGATTGTCTTGTGCGTGCTCTCGTCGTTGGTCACGCACCCGTACTGATCGATGAATGGGGAAAACCCGAATCACATCTGCTGATGGACCCTGAATTACAATTAAGTGGTGCAGACTGCAGTTTATTCATTTCATTACCAGGAAAGCTGGTGCTGTTGTACACAACATAATGAACATATCGCAGTTTACGAATAGTAAAACAATTATCAAAATGCCATACAATATGCTGTGACAGAAATTCCTCTGCCAGCATGTTCAGGAAGATACAATTACCCCCATCAATCATTCTTGATCACGAGAAGCGTATGCTGAAACCCTTGTCAGTCTTGGTGACATCCATGCTGCCAAATTCATCGAAGTCTGAATCTGAATCTCCACCCCTGAAATTAGCCCATTCTTCTGTGCTGTCATCATCTTCATCCCTTGATTCTGGGACTTGTAATCCTTCAATAGGTACAGGTAACGGTTCTTCGGCGAAGTATGGATCATTCAGCAAGTCGGCAGCACTGGCCCTCTTTGTTGGGTCATAGCAAAGTAGCCGCTTTATGATACTAACTTCAGAAGCAGATCTATCAGGCAGGCATGCTTCGAGGCCTGTTGGCTTCTCAACTTTGTTGAAGAAAATCTTATTGTAATCTGGCAGATTTGAACAGCCTGGAAAGGTTTCTTCTGTGATGTTGCCCAGAACACTGATAATTCTACCAATCTGATCGATATCAGATGTGCCTGGGAATATAGGCTCTAAATTAACCAGTTCAGCCAAAATACATCCTAGTGACCACAGGTCAACCTCCTGCCCATAGTTTGTTGACCCATATAGGAGCTCCGGAGCTCTAAACCAGCGTGTGCCAACACAAGAAGTGAAAGCACCGGACTCTTCTTCCAACATGCCTTCTTCTGCGTCATATGAATAGGAGGCTCTAAATGGATCATCGTCAATGTCTGCTGTGCTGCATGTGGCAAGACAGGAGGCATTCCCATCCTGTAGGCTCATTTTGTCAACATCTCCATGTGTGGATTTGGCCCGGAGTTGGTCCATCTCATGTAGGTAATCAGCTGCAGTGAGTCTCTCTGGCTCCTGGCCAGTTTGAGTTTCTGAGTCATGAGATGGGTGGTTCTCTTTTGCCCCATGTAGCACTGCTCGTTGTTGTGAAACCCAAGGCTCCACTCCTGAACTTTGCTCATATGAATGCATACCTTGGTATGTTCCTGTCTCCTGAAGTATCCTGGCCTGAGAACATAACAAAAGAACTGTGTCAACATCCAACCAGCTAAAGCATTTGGATCCATTATACTGGTTGCCGTTCTGACATATTATATCACATTTCATGAGAAAACAAAGGACGAGCAACTATATCATCGACCAATAACCACATATACGCTTCCTGTGTTCCTCATTTAGATGAACTCTCCCTTGGGAGATTATTGCTAATGAAGTAAAAATCATTTCTGTAATGGTGCTTTGTAATTAGAAATTGAGTATATAAGCAAACATAGATCTCAGAACATCTTCACCAAAGTTAGGAATTAAAGCCTTGATGGCCATCTTTTTAAAACACACTAAAAGTAACTTGAATATAGCAATGTAAAAACAATTGACAAAATCATGCCAATTTATGAAATATAAACAATAAACAGTTGCATTTCATTTGGGGTTGCTGACTACTTGAGTACATATGTTTGAACAGTATTCACTACGCTCTGGTTTCTTTCTGCAAATAAATTTAGTTATGAATAGGCTGAATTGCTGAACTCTCATGAATCAAGGTAGTAACCACTAACCAGTAAGGAACACATCACCAACTTCCCACCATAACATACTATAAACGACGTGGAGAACAAACATTTTCATAGGAACACATCTAGTGGCCAATCTCAAATGACCATTTATACCAAAAAAAAACATGAATGATGCAAAAAGGAACGATACTGGTTATGCAATGTTTTGTGGCTGAAGCAGCGCATACAAATTATTATGCATTCTAAAAAGGAAAGGCAGGCACATTTCATAGGGAAATGCAACCTCAACTTATGTTGTCCTGTCAAGTCTCATTTGTTAGTATATCAATGGTTACTCTCATTGAGAAGAAGATGGCACTCGAGATGGGACAATTTTCTGGTTTTCTTTCATTTACAAACTCAAAGCCATACCCTCCTGGGGGAGGTTGGATACATATATATATATATAGCCATAGCTGGCTGGTGGCTGCAAACTAGTCAAATTCAAAATTTGAACTAAGATGCTAGCAGGGGTGCTGTCCTAAAGATGCTAAAAGCAAAACTGAAAAGATGTTGTCCTAAAGATGCTAAAAGCAAAACTGAAAGGATGCTGTCCTAAAGATGTTAAAGAAAGCAATCTAAAAAGCAAAAGAAGGACCACAAAGACCAAAGACCACAAGGCTTATTCCAACATTTCTCCCCTTAAGTCTTGTGCGCCGTCTTGTGGGAAAGTTGGGTCATCCCAATCCTGGAGCGGAGCTCGAAGAACTTGATTCTCCTAAGAGGCTTGGTGAGCAAGTCCGCAAGCTGGTCCTTGGTGTTGATGTAGCTCGCCTTGATGCTCCCTTCTTCCAAGTAGCTTCGGATGAAGTGGTACCTCACCCGGATGTGCTTGCTCCGTTCGTGAAAAACGGGGTTCTTTGCCAGGGCCAGGGCGGACTTGCTATCCACCCTGAGCTCTACTGCTCCAGTGTCTCTGCCGAGGAGATCACTAAGCAGTCAAGCAAGCTAGAGTGCCTGGGTCGAAGCGGCGGAGGCCGCCATGTACTCGGCCTCGCAGCTGGACAGGGCCACCACCTGCTGCTTGACCGACTGCCAGCTAACGGGGCACTCGCCGAGGAAGAAGAGAATCCCGCTCGTGCTTTTGCTGGTGTCGATGTCGCCGGCGTGGTCGCTGTCGCTGTACCCGACGAAGTGTGCCTTGCCAGGACACCTCGGGTAGTGGAGACCGTGGTCGAGAGTCCCCGCAACGTAGCGGATGATCCTCTTCATAGCCTGCTGGTGCTCCGTCGTCGGTCGCTGCATGAACCGACTGACGTAGCCGACGAAGAAGGCCAAGTCCGGCCGTGTGTGGGTGAGGTAGCGAAGGCTCCCCACAAGACGCCGGTACTGTGTAGCATCCACCTCCTCCATCGTGCTGTCGCGGCTCAGCTTCAGTCTCTCCTCCATCGGAGTGAGGGCTGGGTTGCAATCGGCGAGCCCAGCCAGCTCAACGACGCGCTTGGCGTAGGCGGTCTGTCGAAGCGTGATCCTGGAGTCGTCCTGGTGCACCTCGATCCCCAGGTAGAAGGAGAGGGGCCCCAGATCACTCATCTGGAAGGTGGCCTTCATCTCCTCCTTGAACGCCGCCACCTCCGCATCCTTGGTGCCGGTGATCACCAAGTCGTCGACGTAGACACCCAGCAAGGCATGTCCTCCATTGCCCCACCGGTAGATGGCCGCCTCGTGCGGGCTTTGCTCGAAGCCCATCCCCTTGAGCGTGGAATCCAACTTGGCATTCCACGCCCTCGGTGCCTGCCGCAAGCCGTAGAGGGCCTTGTGCAAGCGTAGCACCTTGCCCTCCTTGCCGGTGATCACAAATCCCGGCGGCTGGTGCACGTAAACCTCCTCCTTCAAGTCGCCGTTCAGAAACGCCGACTTGACGTCCATGTGATGGACGCCCCAGCCTTCCTGAGCAGCCAGCGCAAGGAGTCGCACGGACTCCATCCGTGCCACGGGAGCGAAGGCATCGTCGTAGTCGATCCCCTCCTGCTGCACGAAGCCGCGTGCCACCAAGCGAGCCTTGTGCTTGACAATGGCTCCGGCTTCATCCCTCTTCAGCTTGAACACCCACTTAAGGGTGATCGTGCAGTGATCACGAGGGAGGTCAGCAAGCTCCCAGGTGCGGTTCTCCTGAACCGCGTCCATCTCCGACTGCATCGCGGCATGCCATGCCGCGTGTTTCTCGGCCTCTGCGAAAGACCGAGGCTCACCGTCGTCGCACGCAAGGTGCAACTGTGCCTCCAGGTCGCGAGGCACTAGTCCCGGCACCGGCTGATCGCCGAGAAGGTCCTCCATCGTACGGTACCGTAGCTGCTCGCCGTCGTGGTACGCGTCGATGCGCTCCTCGTCGTGGGAGAGCGGAGTAGCAAACTCCACCGGGCTGCACTCAACATGAGCTGATATCGGAGTAGGCGTGCCCGGAGGAGTGGCTGTAGGTGCTGGAGCGCGTGGGATCGCCGGCTGTTGTGGTGTCGGCGAAGAGCTCGTCGCAGCCGAAGTCGTAGCTCAAGAGTGTGTCGCTGCCGGAGTCGGTGGAAGCTCGAGGACTGGGGTAGACACGCTCGGTGAAGAAGAGCTGCCTACTCCCCCAGCTCCCTCGAAGTAGACGTACTCGACAGTGAAGTCGTCGTACGTCGAGGTCGAGCCATCGTCCACCGCCTTGTCCCATACCCACCCTCGCCCTTCGTCGAACACTACGTCGCGCGCCGTGCGCACGCGCTGTGTCTCCGGGTCGAGGATGCGGTAGGCCTTCGAGCCCTCCGCGTAGCCGATGAACACCCCTAGGGTGCTCCTGTCGTCGAGCTTGCCGATGTGGCCAAGCTCCTTGGCGAATGCGAGGCAGCCGAAGACCCACAGGTGGGAGACCGCCGGCTTGCGCCCATGCCAAGCCTCGTACGGTGTCCTGCCATCGAGGGCCTTGGTAGGCGAGCGGTTGAGGATGTAGACGGCCGTCACCACCGCCTCTCCCCAGAAGGTGGCCGGCATCCCCCTCTGCTTGAGGAGAGCCCGAACCATCCCCACAACCGTCTGGTTGCGTCGCTCGACGACGCCGTTCTGCTGCGGGCTGTACGGCGCGGTGTAGTGGCGCCGAATGCCCTCATCAGCGCAGTACGACGCGAATTCAGCCGCCGTGAATTCCCCGCCGTTGTCGGTGCGCAGCACGCGCAACTTGCGGCCACACTCCGCCTCCGCAGCAGCCTGCGCGCGCCTGATGGCGTCCGCAGCCTCTCCCTTGCTGCCGAGGACCATCACCCACATGTAGCGGGAGAGGTCGTCGATGAGCAACAGGAAGTAACGTCGTCCTCCTGGTGTGGCCGGTGTCACTGGGCCACACAAGTCCCCGTGCACGAGCTCGAGCCGCTCCTTGGCTCGAAAGCTTGTCTGCTGAGGAAAGGGGAGCCGCCTCTGCTTTGTTAGGACGCAGACATCGCAGAGCTGCTCCACGTGGTCAAGGGATGGCAGGCCTCGCACCATCTCCTTGGCACTGAGCCGCTTCAGGGCCTCGAAGTGGAGGTGCCCGAAGCGCTCGTGCCACTGCCACGCCTCGTCGTCCCGACGAGCGGCGAGGCAAACTGGTTGTGCCACCTGCGCGCCGAGGATGTAGAGTCGATTAGTGCCTCTGGTTACCTTGGCAAGGAGGCGGCGACGGCGATCCCAGATTCTCATGACTCCGTGCTCGACCAGCACGCGAGCCGTCTTCATCCAGCTGTCCCACGCTGATGATAGAGTTCTTCAACGCGGGGATGTAGTAGACTCCGGTAAGCAACCTGTGCTCACCGGACTTGGCGGAGAAGGTGACGGAGCCGACGCCCTTGATCTCCACGCCGGAGGCATCCCCAAACTTGATGGAGCCTCGAACGCTGGAGTCAAGCTCGGTGAAGAACTCCCGCCGGCCAGTCATGTGATGGGTGGCGCCGGTGTCGAGGTACCACCCTTCAGCCTTGTCGTTGCTGGAGCTGTTGCCGAGGAATGCGTGTACCTTCGGCTCGTCGAGGTGGAGGAAGGCTGTTGCGGCCGGTGCCGCTGGAGATAGCTCGATGCTTGCGTGTGCCAGGAACAGAGCCGGCTCTTCCTCCTCCACCTGTGCAACGTGGGCCTGGCCGCGTCGTGGCTGTCGACAGTCTTTGGCCCAATGGCCAAGCTTGCCACAGTTGCGGCAGGTGTCGTTTCGTGCCGGCTTGTGGTTGCCGACGGCGCCGCCCTGGACGCCTCTGCGAGTGCCACCCTCAGCGCGTCTTCGCGCCCACCGCAGCTGGACACCTCCGCGCGCCTTGCGGCCGCCTGTCGAGGAAGAAGACTCCCCCTTCCTCCCGTCACCCTGAGAGGCCTCCCACTGCTCCCGAGTGAGATGGAGCTTCCCGCCAATGGTGATAGGCCCCGAGAGAGGCTGTGGCTCATCACCGTCGACGACCTTGAGGCGGCCTAACGCCTACTCGATCGATATCGTGGAGAGGTCCAGCAGAGACTCGATCGAGCGAGCGATCTACCTGTACTTCTCTGGGACGCAGCGGAAGAGCTTCTCGACCGCTCTCTCCTCGTCGTAGGTGCCGTCGCCGTACTGCACCATCTTCTGCAAAAGAGTGTTGAGACGAAGGGCAAAGTCATCAACATCCTCACCTGGCTTGAAGGCCAGGTTCTCCCACTCCTTGCGTAGTGCCTGCAGTATGGACTTGCAAGCGCGATCGCTGCCGATGCGTGCCGCAGCGATGGCGTCCCAAGCCTCGTTGGCAGTCCGCTTCTGGGAAAGCGAGAACTGCATCTCGGGCGGAACTGCAGCGATGAGGGCATCCAGCGCCCGTCGATCCTCGTCGTAATCGACGTCGCCGTACCGGACTGCCTCCCACATGTGCCGCACCTGGAGCCGTACCCTCATCACCGCGGCCCACTCGATGTAGTTAGTCTTGGTGAGGGTAGGCCACCCACCGCCGGGGCCGACTTCCCTGACGACAGCCTGGACCCCGTGGTGTCGGCCCGAGGAGGGAGAGCGGCGCCGCCTGTGAAGGTCGCGCTCTCCGTCGTCCCAACCGCCGCGCTGGCGGTTGAACTCCAGCTCCGCCTCGAGCTGGGCGGCCCTCTCCCGCAGCCGCTGGATCTCCTCCAGCGCTGGGTCGACGTGAGGGCCGCGCCTGAGGTCGCGTTCGTCAGGGGAAAAACCGGCGCGCGCACGCCCATCTGGGCTGCCGCGACCGCGCCTCCCAGGGAGGCTACCTTTGCACCTGCGCCCGGCCTGGTCGCCGTCGGCGGGCGCGCGGTCCCTTGGGTCACCGCCGCTGCCGTGGGGGTGGGCTACTGCCCACCGCTCTGCCCGCTCCTGCGCCCTTCTTCTTGCCAGCTCCTCAGGTTCCCTGTCGGCGGTGATGTCGCCGGCGATGGAGCCGTTGATGCTGCTGCGCAAGGTCTCAACCTCTACCTCCGCCGCACGTGCCGCATCTTCCGCCGCCTCTGCTTCCGCCTCCGCCCTGGCTGCTGCCAACTCCGCTGCCGCCAGTCTGGCCGCCCTCGCTGCTGCTGCAGCGGTCTGAGCCGTTGCTCGCCTGCGCTCTTCTGCTGCGGCGAGCTCGGCGTCCTGCTGACGCCGAGTGCTCGAGGCGACCGAACGCCGAGACCGAGCGTCGGACATGGCGTGTCTCCGGGAGGCTGCTGCGTGGTGAGGGGGAAGGAAAAGGGAAAGGAGGTGCAACCGGTGCTGCCGCTGCTGCTAGCTGAGAGCTCAACCGAGCTTGGGAAGGGGTGGAACAGGAGATGTTTAGCCTACAGGAAAGTGTGGCTCTGATACCAGATGTTAGTATATCAATGGTTACTCTCATTGAGAAGAGGATGGCACTCGAGATGGGACAATTTTCTGGTTTTCTTCCATTTACAAACTCAAGGACAATTTTCTGGTTTTCTTCCATTTACAAACTCAAAGCCATACCCTCCTGGGGGAGGTTGGATACATATATATATATAGCCATAGCTGGCTGGTGGCTGCAAACTAGTCAAATTCGAAATTTGAACTAAGATGCTAGCAGGGGTGCTGTCCTAAAGATGCTAAAAGCAAAACTGAAAAGATGTTGTCCTAAAGATGCTAAAAGCAAAACTGAAAGGATGTTGTCCTAAAGATGCTAAAGAAAGCAATCTAAAAAGCAAGAGAAGGACCACAAAGACCATAGACCACAAGGCTTATTCCAACATCATTAGTTGAAAAGGTCTGAAAAGGGTACAAATCGCCCAACAATGCATTAGAGCACAACCGGGTAGTGAATGGAATCATGTCAAAATGTCAACTTACAGACATATAAAACTCTGACATAAGAAAATGACTTTAGGTTTGGATCCATGAGTTTCTAAAAAAACACAAAACTGGCATGCTGCAGAATATTGTCAATTAATCTTTGTTGTCATTGAATTATTGAAATGATCAAAGTCACCAGCTTTTAAGCTAAACGATAATATTTGAGTATGCTAGTACTCATATTGAAGCAGGGATTCTTTGTCCCATGAAAAGATTATTACACGACCAAAACAAAAATGTTAACAGTCTTTCAACTATATTTGCTTGAACTACATGATGGAACATTTGATTGATCAAAACATGTGCAGATAAAAAGGAGGGGGTGATAAAAGTAAATGCATAAAATAAACACACAGCCCAAGCTCTGTAAATATCTGTTCTTTTGCTCTACACACAAGCAAGCATATCTTGTACATATATCTAAGCAAAGAAAATTCCACAAATTATGGCTCCCTACATCCTTAAAGATGGGTTATGGGTATATGCTACTCCATATATGAACTCTACATCTTCTGTGCCAAAAACATCGAATGATTCTTACCTGTACAGTTTAGAAGCTGTTTTGGCACATGATAATCTGCTTCCAGACAACATAAGCAAGTCTTCTCTAATTTCCATAGAAGAAAAAGAAGCACAACAATAAGGACAAAAATTAGAGGTCCATCCACACAGACCCAACACAAAGTTCAACTTTTCAACGATGCAAACATATTACTGCTGAACTAAGATTGCAACTAATCATTTGAGGATGTCCCGCATAACCGTCCCTTGTCAAGCCGACAGGTTAGTGGTTTGTGATGTTTAAGCGCCACATCACATTCAGTAAAACCATGGACTATCCAAAAGAACATTTGACCGTCATATACAATTGATCGAAATCCAAAATTTTTGAACCAACTGAGGTAAGATAACTAGTGATGCAGTGACATCATATACCACTATCAAAATAAACATAAGCTAAACATCGAAGTACGAATTCAATAAAATCACTATGCCTAAACCCATAAAAGGGTTACACTGCTTGCGGAATCGAGCTGAAGTTTGGAGAAATTTAACCTGACCGAGGTCAGCGACCTTGAGCACCCCGTCCTCGGAGATGAGCAGGTTGGCGGGCTTGAGGTCGCGGTGCACGACGCCGGCACGGTGGCACGCGGCGACGCCCTCGAGCACCTGCAGCATCCACCGCTTGCGCTGCGCGGCGGGGACGCCTCCCGCGGTCCGGCCGGCGGCGCGGACGACGGCGGCGAGGTCGAGCGGGAGCCACTCGAGGACGAGGACGTCGTCGTCGTGGTCCCCGCCCGGGAAGTGGTCGAGGAGCGCGACGACGTGGCGGGAGGGCGCCGCGGCGAGGAGGGCGTCGGCCTCGCGGCGGGCGCTGACGGCGTCGTGGACCTCCTTGAGGGCGACGGGGGCGCCGTCGGAGCGGCGGCGGCCGCGGTAGACGTCGGCGTAGGCGCCCGAGCCGGCGCGGCCGAGGACCTCGTAGCGTGAGGTGACGTCGGGCCGGCCGTGGATGCTCCAGCTACCGCCGCCGCCGCCGCCGCCGATCGCCATGGGGATTGGGGGTGGAAGGGGGGTGGGGGGGGGGATCGGTTTTGACGAGGTGGCTGCTGGTCCAGTCACGCTGTCACCGTCGTTTTATCCTTCCTGTCCACCACTGTCCACGGCGGCAGCGGCACGGTCAACTGCTACTACGATCGATGTCTTCACGAAGAAAGAAAGCGGTGTTCGGAATTTCTAAACTTCCAGATAATAAAGATTATCGTGACACGTTTTTTAAACTGCTAAACGATGTGTTTCATAAAAAAAAAATTTCATACGAAAGTTGTTCTAAAATATCAGATAAATCAATTTTTCAAGTTTGTAATAATTAAAACTTAATTAATCGCACGTTAATGTCACCTCGTTTTACGTGAAACACTTTATCTTTATCTTTATCTTTATCTTCAGGAGATTCAAACACCACATATAGGATTTTGATGAAATGCCGCTCCATATGATGCAATGGATAAAATGTTACATAGTATGTTGTTTTCTGATGAGAGAGAGTGGGGAGCCCCGGATAGGACCGGGCGGGCAACGGCTGTAGCAGGGACGATGGAGAGAGAAGAAGGAGGTGGTGGGGACGACGGGGCAGAGGGAGGAGGATGGGACAGCGAGCCGCGAGCGGTCGGGTGGGCGGTAGGGACGACGGGTCCATTCGAGGCTCCACTTCCGCTACGGCGAACTCATCCTCATCGTCGCCTCCTCCTCCTCCCTCAGTCCTGTCATCCCCGCCACCGCCTTCTCTTTGAGAAAATTCCATATCTACCATGACATAAGGTTGGATTCACTGGAATACCATCACTTAAATCGGTTTCGTTGGAATACCACCCTCAACCAGAACGTCTTCGCCAGAATACAATCCTGGACAGAAACACCCTTGGTTCTTCTTCCTTCCTCCAATGCTGAGAGAGCTTGTCGGCGGCCCTCCACGTCGTCCTCGCCTTCCATCCTGGCCATCGCGCCAGAGCTCAAGGAAGTCACAGCGGTCTGGAAGTTGGAGGAGATCGGTGACGCGGGAGTTGGAGGAAGCCGCCGCTATCTGCTCCTTGTCCTGCCCACCAACTACCACGCCTTGCCGCCGCCGTCGTTCTCTCGTCGTGCCGGGGTTAAAGGAGGCCGCTGCTGCCCATTCCTCATCTTGCCCTTCTCGTCTTGCCCATTGGCCGTCGTGCCGGAGTTGAAGGAGATTGCCGCCGCGTGCTTCTCGTCTTACCCACCGGCTATCGCGCCTTGTTGCCACTGCCGCCATTCCATTGTCGTGCTGGAGTTGAAGGACGTCGCCACCGCTCGTTTCTCGTCTTGCCCGTCGGCTGTCGCACCTTGCCGCCGCCATTGTTCACTCGTTGCGTTGGAATTGAAGAAGGCTAGGGGCATCATGTGCGGATTTGGAGGTGGTTGGCCATTGCGTCAAGGCTCGAGGACATTGGCACAACGCTCGGGATGGAAAGCAAGGACGACGAGATGGGCCGCCGGGAAGCTCTTCCGGCATTGGAGAGAGGAAAAAGAAGATGCAAGGGTATTTTCGTCTAGGTTGGCATTTTGGCAAAGATGTTCTAATTGAGGGTGGTGTTCTAGTGAAGCCCATTTAAATGATGGTATTCCAGTGAATCCAATCTTATGACTTGGTAGTTATGCAATTTTCTCCTCCTTCCCCCGTCGTCCTCGCCGCCGCCTCTCGATGAGGCCTCCAGCGCTGCCCGCTCGGCCCTTTCTCTCTCCCTCTCTCTCCATAGCCAAGGGCATTTTGGTCATAGAATGGTTAGAACTCCCTAAAGTGGCATTTCATCCGGAAGGCAACATATAAGTAATATTTTATCTAGTGCATCCTATTGAGTGGCATTTCATCGAAACCCCACGTATGGAGTGACACCGTTTTCTGTCTTCATGGCCAGTTTGGATACAAATCTTCTTTAAACTTTTTTATTCAACCACAACTTGTCTAGGTTTTGATGAGTATGAAGTCTCCTTCGAAAAAAAATGGCACAAGTTCAAGGAGTGAGATGTTCTCTTCTATTAAACGGGGAAAGAAAAAAAGGAATTTAGGTTTCGATTAGGGTATAGGATAAATTTTAAAATTCTAGAATGACAAGCTTTTTGAAAAGAAGGGGGAGTATAGTTTTGGGGCTGCAGCTTACGTATCAAAGATACCATATGACACCTCATGCAATGTTATGGAACATTTCAATTGAAATTTAGAGGTACTAGCAAAATACTCGTGCGTTACAACGGAAAAAGCTAAATTTACAATAAACATTAGCTGACTGTGGTTCCATATTCTTTATCTGCATAGAAAACATATCCTATTAAAACGAACCTTAACATCTATTGCCTACATATTTTTCATCCATTCCTCATTTTGACACCTTAGATCGGTTTATTGTGATTTTGCCATATCGAATATGATTGAAAAGGGAAGAAAGGACGAGAAAGTTGAGAAAATAGAAAGAAAAAGTGTATGGTCGATACCGAGAAAGATAATGGTATGGAAAGAGAAAAGTAGTGGTCGTTCAATGAAAAAAAAGATATGGTGATACGCCAAGCCCTAGCGAGAGAGAAGGGGACAGAGGAGGAAGGGAATGTGATGGAAGGGTGCGGCAAATTAACAAAGAATTTACGTGGGAGGACATTCTCAAGCCATCATCGTGGAGGTCACCTATCGGTTCGAGGAGCACCTACTTTTTGTGCGCTTGCCATTTCGATGGCACGACGAGCTGAAAGATTCTCAACCAGTGATTTGTCCTGCTCTTTTCCTTGTTCTTTTGTGCTAATTGCTATGGAACACTTATTTTTTTATCTGAAATTTTGTTGATGCATTGACTTTTACTTTGTCAATCATTTTTCTCTAAAAGGAAGCTCCTGTATTTATTTTTCCACACCGACTGACACAATGTTATTTAATTACATGAAAAATCATGTGTAATGAGATATTAGGGTGTTTTGCTATTACCAGTGAAAAAGCATGAAGTTCCAATACATGCTCTTGGTGGGTAAACATCGTAATTGTTCTGTCTCTAAATCAATAAAACCACCGAACTGAGTTCGTTTGAAAAGAAAAAAACGATCGAACTGAACTACCAGAAAAATGCAAGAAGTAATTAATAGATTATTATTAATAGTCATATGGTTTAGTACGTGTAAGGCAACAGCCCATCAGTCAAGGAGTAGCATTGTTGTGCGAGAAGACCGCATCGCCCGTGGAACCGAATCGAAAATAAAGTGCAAAACGCATGCGTCCAAGTGTGAAACGAAAAGTAATGACGTATCAAAATCCACGACAAAAAAAATTCAGTTTTTATAATAGTAGAAATAAAGATGCATAAAACAGTTCGAAAAGTGCTGGTATCATTTCATTGGAGCAAACAAAAACACTGTTTCGAACAACAAGTGTACATTTGCTGCAAAGTCCAGCTAGTCAAGCTATAAATATGGGTCTCATTTGCATTATACTTTAACATTGTTCTAATAAATTCATCTATTGGCTAAAACAATTTTAATGATGTGGTTACGACTGGTGAAGTGATGCAAGCAACATATACTTGTTTGAGACTTTGAGTAGAGCGTCGAGGGATGGCTTAAGCGACGGAATCAAACCAATAATCAGATCGGAAACATGTCTCGCGTGGATAAAAAGAAGGGGGGATGGATGAAAATTTAACAGAAACACTATCATTTTTTTTTATAATAGTGGGTATTAGAGTGATCAAAGTGAGGTGTATTTTACCCTAAAAAAAGGTGCGGTGTATTTGGCTGTTAGTCCGGCTAAAAAAGCGTCGACAGCAGGATTCGAACCTGCGCGGGCAGAGCCCAGTAGATTTCGAGTCTACCTCCTTAACCACTCGGACATATCGACGACTTCAACTCTTTTTCTACTCTACATTTTTTAACCGAAAACGAAGGGACCTGCGGCCCGCAGGCCGCGGGCCCCAGCTCTATGAGAGACCCTGAACCACCCGCGCTGCCACCTTCCACTTCCACTTCATCCGCCTCGCCTCGCCTCACGAACCCTAGAGTTGCCCTCGCCTACATCGCCGGCGGCCGGCAATGTCGGTCGCGGCGGGCGTCAGCGACGCCGCCATCGCGGTGCGCGACAAGCTCCGCGGAAGGTTTGGCCAGACCAAGGTGAAGCGCTATTGGCCCAGGCCCCGGGAAGCCCCCCGAGTGGACCGACGAGCCCGGCGGCGACGATCTCAACCTCCCCGCCTGCCGCGCTGCCCTCCACCATGTCCTCCCGCGCCATGACGACGGAATCGGCGTCGGCGTCGGCGTCAGCGGGAACGACCGCCGCCTCCGCCGCCTCACGGAGACGCGCGCCGAGAATCGGGAGGAGGCCCGCGCCGACAACCGCCGCGTCATCCGTCAGGCGGAGGTCGCTTCCACGGCCGAGGAGCGTTACCGGGAGGACGAGGAGGCGCCAGATCCGGGAGCGGCTGCTGCTGCTGGAGCGGGAGGAGGAGGAGCTACTGGCGCAGGAGGAGGAGCTGGTGGCTGCAGAGATCTCCGAAGACGAATCAGAGTACGGGACGGACTCGGGGGATGAGGGTATGTTCATCGCTTTGGTGAAGACGATCTTCATTCGGAAGACACAGCGGGTCACAATCGTGGAGAGGAAGCGGATGGAAGAGGTTGCAAGGCAGCTCGAGGAGCTTCTCAAGAAGAGGATGAAGGAGTGCAAGATTGAGACGAGGCGGATTGTGGTGGAGGAGATCAGGAAAGAGTTGCGGATTAATAAGATTCAGAGCGAAGAGTCTGATATTGAAATTGAAGTTCTTACAGATGATGAGGAGAATAAGGCGGAGTATGAGGCATGGATGGATCGGGAGATTAAGAGGGATAGGGAGGAAAGAGAGGCGAGGTTGAGGGAGAGGGAGGAGATTCAGAAGGTTAGTAACATGACAGAGGAGGAGCGCAGCGAATGGGAGTGGATGAATCCAAAGCTGCTTAAACAGCCAAAGCAGAAGCGGAGGTTCATGCAGAAATATTACCACAAGGCTTTCCTTCTTCCAGGAGAAAGCTGATGATGTTATTCAAACAATTGGTTCAGATGATATATACAAGTGTGATTTCTCTGCACCCACTAGAAAAGACAGGATGGACAAATCCATCTTGCCAAAGGTCATGCAACTGAAGCACTTTGGGCTCAAGGGTAGAATGAAGTGGACAGATCTTGTTAACGAGGATACTATAGATTGGAATAACCCGTATGTACGCTTTGCTTGCTAATTATTTACTACACGTTAGTATCCTGTAATTGTGGCATGTGGTCTGTTTTCTGAATCTGATGCTTTTGTAGGATGTTACAACAGATGTAACTTAGTATAACTATCTGCTCTTACCTATCAGTATGCATACTATTTTTTTTCTACAGTAAGTGTTTAAAATAAAAAGGCTGTGGCTACGGTACATACAACTTCTAATTGTGTCAAACCCACTCTCCACTACTTTGAGTTGTAAGATTATCCTTAGACATGGAAAATATATGTGAAATGCATACATTGCATGCATGAGTACCAATGACATTCTCAAACAATCCTGTTATTGCTCTTACTTATAAGCTAAGAATCGCCAACATGTGATACTGGTATTGGTATTGCGATACGGGAAAGTCGGGAATATGGAATTTTTGAAAATATGAGTACATCGATACAGCACTTATACATGTGTTTCACAGTAAGAAAAATAGAGAGGCTTAGAAGCTATAAGATGATAAGGTATTGAGATTATCTTGATAAAAAAAATGAGAACAGTAGTAAAAATATGAAATAGCGACATTGAACCCTTTCTTGTCAACTAAAAATCTGTAGATATCTGCTACTTTTAATTTAGCTATGTATGGAAATAGTTCAATCTTCAGCATATTAATTTTCTAATAACTTTCAGGTGGAGCACGGATGGGCCCTTGCGAGCTAAGTATAATGCAAAAATGGCAGGCATGAATTGCATCTATTGCAAAACCAAAGGGAAGCAAAAAGATAAAGGATTGGATGTAAAAGGAAATGACTCATTTTTTTATACTGGCTGAATCGGTATCGTCCTCTGTCTGCATATCTCTGTCTCTTTCCTCATCAGTTGTAGAATCAACACCCTGCTATTTGTGTGTACTTGCCTACTTGGGATGTTGAATCTAATTGTATATAGTGTTGGTTATTGACACCCTTCTATTAGCTGTGTACTTTGGATGTTGAATCTTCTTGTATACAGTGTTGGTTATTGACATGATTACTTGATAAGAACCTAACATATTGGAAACAACATGCTTATTGCTTACTTTGACCTTTCTATTGGTGTTTTCTCTCTGTCATTGTAGTGATCTTTCAGTTTACAATTTAATGTTGTTGAACTCTTAAGAAACGTAGTGCTCCACAGAGAAGCTGTCACTCATTGTGCTACTTTCTGTGTTTAATGAAAGAACTATTTTGTATGGTTTTGTTATGCGTCAGAATCTACTATTGCTTTGCATTGCAGAATCTCAGTACATGTATGCTGCAACCTCTAGTCCTTTAGAACATGTAGAATGCTTTGTAATTTGTATTTTTAATCTAATGGGGCTTCTGACCTTCCCCTCAGGAGATATCATGGAAAGTCTGGACATCACCCCAAAACCACCTGGTTGTGCAATCGTGCTCAGCAGACAAGTTAAATATCTCCAAACACCACTGGAAAACATACCCCCCTCTTCTGTGCTAGTGAGTGAATAAATTCTATTGCTCTGCACTATTTCCTTTGTTTTGTATTTGATGTTTTCTATTTCCTTTTTGATTTCTTTGCCAGTGTTTCTAATGGCGATAATCCTGGATACTTGTTAGCTCTGCTGACCTTTTGATAATTTGCTTCTGTAAAACACTAAGCACCCAACTCACTGGATCAAATCAGTAACTCCCTCTGCATTGCTTCTTAGGTTTGCAAGACAGTTATTAGTGGTATACCAGTTATACAGACTGCATAGTCAAGCGTGTAGAGGATAATTAGTAAGTATACCCCAATTTGAGTGTTATGTGGTGGTTTCACATCCTTCAAACATGTCTTGGTTTTGTAACTACTTTTATGTGCCTTACAGTAAGTATAGAGTGCTAGTATCGTGTTAGTTTGATATTGTCTTTGTTTTGGTCTCTTATGTATCTATGTGCTATGTATGTAGTCCCGCTGGCTTATCATGTTAATACATCAGTTGTTTCTCTCAGTGGTATCATGGTATCAGAGCGGCTCTAAAAGTTGTAGCTGTGATGTCATGTTACCATTGAAGGAAATAACCAATATATTTCATAGTAGACCAATAAGTCAACATACAAAACATATAGGACATAGGAGTCCAAACAAACACTGTATTAGACTAATCATAGGCAGACTATTGTGTACATGGGTGGTAGGAATCTTAAGGCTTAGGTCACTCGAGAACCTCTTGGGCCATTGAAGCCTATTGAACTTGTTGCAATAGTGATCCAAGACAAAGCATATTGTTTGTAAGTTTGTGGTTCCTTCATACAGAAGACGCAACGGGACACAATCATGAAGAGGAGGCGGACGGAAGAGGTTGTGGGACCTCTTGAGGAGCTTCCAAAGAAGAGGATGGAGGAGTGGGAGATTGAGACGAGGCAGATTGTGGTGGAGGAGGAGCGCCATCAATAAGACCTGGTATGAAGAGTCTGATATTGCAGATGTTGATAGTTGTTAGAACAGGTGGGGCATAGTAAAATTGTAAAATCTGCTGTGCCCATCCTTATCAGTATGCATGCATAATATTTTTTCCCTATCGGAAGTGTTTAAAATGATAAGGGGTGGCCAGCTTCTAGTTTGCCTCAACTCCACATTCCACCCCTTCAGCTTGTAGGATTATCACTGGACATGGAAGATATATGTAAAATGTATAAATTACATACATGATTACCATAGGCGTTCTCAAACCATCATGTTAGCATTTTCCAATATAAATTGTGACTATTACTTATAAGCCATTGGACCATTTTTTTAATCAACTAAATATCTGTAGATATCTGCCAATTGGATTTAGCTTTATGTGCACATACTTCGCATATAAATCTTTCTCATGTGTTAATTTTCTAATAATTTTCAGGTGGAGGCGTGGAGCACAAATGGGATCAAACATCAATTACTTCTGCTGCATTGCTTGTAGCACATTTACAATTAGTGTACCAGTCATGCGAGTAAATGCTAGGTAGTCAAGTGCAGAGAGGATACTAGTAAGTGGACAAGTGATTGCTATCTGCCTGTTTCTCATCCTTCCAACACAACTATCTTTGACTGTTAACTATTGTGTACTCACGGTATACAATGCTAATCTTGCAAGTTTGATATTGTCTTTGTTTTGGTCTCTTATGCATCTATATGTTTTGTATGTAGTCATGTTGGCCTACAATGTTAATGCATTAGTTATTTCTCTCAGTGGTGTCATGGTATCAGAGCCACTCATAAGAGTTGTTGCTGTGGTACCATGTTACCATTGAAGGAAACAATTGATATATTTCATTGTGGACCAATACGTCAACATGAAAAATATATAGAACATTAGAGTCCAAACAAACACCGTATTAAACTATAGACAAACAATTGTATACATGGGTGGTACAGAGCTTACTTAAGCCACTCGAGATCCTCTTGGGCCACTGAGGCCTCTTGCTTAGGTTGGCCTCTGAAAATGTAATGCATCTATTGTTTCCTTTAATTATCTGAAATAATGCCAATGCCTTGTTATACTGTGAGTGAGTTGCATGATGGCTCCTTGCTTATTATGTTGTTTTGGGATGAGCAAAATATAGGAAGTAGGGGTTGATATTGACGTGGCACATCAAGGATGATACTTTAGGATCACAATTTCAGTTAGTGGGGCAGAACTATATAGGAATATAGGATTTGCAACATAGTCTTGCTTTCACTAGCCTTACTGTGTTATTTATTAATAGGATATACAATGCTAGGATAAGATTAGTTGTGTATTGTCTTTGATTTGGTCTCTCATGAACTTGTGTATTATATATATATATATACTTGTTAGTTAACAATGAATATATGTGTTGTTTCCCTCAAACCTAACATGGTATCAGATCCATAGGCGTACCCATATCAATCTTAAAGCTATGGCTCTGATACCATGTTGGTTTTGAAGGAAATGACTGATATTTCATTGTAGGCCAATATGTCTATACATAGAGTATATATAGGTAATAAGAGTCCAAATAAACACTCTATATGACTAATCTTGGGCCAACAATTATATGTTGGGTTTATGAAAGAACAACGATTGTGTGCTGCATATGATTGATTATACATAGAAATATAAGAGCCAATCAGCCAAACCTGTTTCTCATCTTGTTACAACAAAAACGAATGCCAAAAGCAAACCTGTTGCGCACAATGTTATTCTATCATTAGAAGTTACCTGCCCTGCTCATGCTTTTCACTGCTCACACTAGTTTTTCTTAGTCAACTATTGAAAATTAATGTTGGTTTTAACATTTTCTCTAATAATAGTGGCTAGTCTTGCCTTTGCTACATTTGAGTCTTGCTGCCAACTACATCTTTTGTTTACTTTAGAACCAGAGTTGTGACGGCCACAGTCCATCATCTGTCCAGCACCACTGCACTGCACTGATGGGACAATTGTGATAATTTCGCCAAATATTAAGCCCCCAAAGTTGGAATTTTGGTTGTAATTTGGCATGTGAATCAACAGCATTACAGACATAGCTCCACATTCATTTTTGTTGTATGGAGGCTTTACCATGTGAATTAAATTTAAGCTCAATTTTCATTTCTGGAATTTCTTTTTTTTAAATGATTCTCAATATGATATAATATTTCCTCTGAAATAGTCTGTAGAATACCACCGTAGCACTATTACTCTAATGATGTGAATATGTAATAAAATTATTCAACATGTTCATCTTATCTGTACCAAATGACATGTATCCTGATGGTCTATGGAGGTTTTTTTCAGATTGAGTTGACTTTTAAATCTGTGTCATGTGTTTATTTGCTAGCAATTTTCAGGTTGACAACAAATGGACCTTTGATCGAAGTATCGCAAAAATGGTAGGCACAAATGCATATTGCCATATCAAAAGGGAAGCAAAAAGACCTAGTGGTAAATCTTTTGGACTTAAGAGTAGTACTCTGCACTGCAAATTCATGGGATGTATTTGGCATTAACGAACATTAACTGTATGTATGAGTTTCCAGTGAAATATATTCCTGTGGAAAAAGGATTACAAAATAAACTTGGATGCAGAATCCTTAGGCACTGAACTACTGAAGTGGTTCCTTTTCGTGTTTTGCCACAATGTTAGTTAGAACTGAAATTTTAATCCTCCGTGTGTAAACTGAAATTTATGTGGATTCAATAGCTAAATATTGAATATTGCCATGTCAGTTATGAGGATTACTATTTATTTCTTGTCAATCTGAAAAGAGTTTAGGAGTTTAGCTGAATGTTTGTTCTGTGTTACATGGATTAGTTATGCAGACTGATGCGGATATTTCACTGTTATGATATAAACTGAAGTTTTATCCTGCAGTGTAAACTGAACTCTGTTGATGCAATAGTTAGATATTGAATATTTCTATTGTCAATTATAAGGATTACTGTCGTCCTTGTTAGTCTGATAATGACTATTAGGAGATTACCTGAATGCCATACTTTAATATAGGCAGACTGATGGGATATATCAAATGAGATATTCTGCCATTTTACCTGAAATTATTATTTACAAATAACTACAAGTTACGAAATGTTTAATGTGATCCTCGTGAGCCATGATACTCCAGAATGTGTATCAAAGAAGCTGCAGAATAAGTTGTAGTAGGTTTCTTAAATGCTAGATGAATCTGTAGGTTTCTGAAAAAGTTGTAGGTTTTTCTATCTGTTCTTTCCATAGTGTAGTACTCCTACTTACAAGTTAAAATATGGTTTCAGCATATATTTGCATCTTAACTGTCATGAATCAGTATTGTCATCTGTAGTTTGAGTTATTTGGCTCATGTTTGCAAGGATGCAGCTTGTTTCCTACTGGCAGGAAGCCTGGTTACTAATGTTGTGATGTATATGTGCATTTTTCAGCTATTATGAAGTCTTCATGTCACGTTTGATGTACGACTGGTAGTTATTACTAGCAGTTTCTTTTAGAAGAAGGGAGTAGCTACATTTATGGTGCCATATTTTTCATCAAAAAAATATATTTAGCACCAAATACCCACATAACAAACATCTTGGCAGTCCTATATCATTACTTTTGAAGTTATGATGCTGTTATTTCTGCCTACCTATTACCCTAACAATTGTCTAGTGTAGCAGTTCGGTCAAAAGAGCCCCTTAATTTCCCCATGAGGTTACGGATTGCACTGGGATCCTCGTGAGGCATCCTCTATTTGCACACAGAAGCAGACCCTCCAATATTTCACCGCGACATCAAAGCAAGCAATATTTTACTGGATTCAAAGTTTGTTGCAGAAGTTGCTGATTTTGGTCTCTCACGGCTTGCTCCAGAGCCAGAAACAGAGGGGACTGCTCCTGGTCATGTGTCCACTGTTGTAAAGGTATGCCATCTGTCTATGCATGTTCTGGGAGCAACTAGCTGTGCAAAAGTCTCTGCCACATTTGCCAACACTTTTATCAGTTTTTACTTCAAATTCATGCTCCGATCCTGGTATTGTGGCCTTGTGGGCAACACATAATGCAGGTGGTTAATTTATCAGCAACTTGTTCGATTTAGGTTAATTTGATTGATGGAATGAGAACTATTAGTTGAATGTCATTGCAAAGCTTGATTGATTAAGGAATTTCTGAGCGAAATTTCTTTTCATCATCTGCAAACTTTGACATGCAACTATTACCAATTTGATAAGGATCAACACAAGCAACTATTTTGCCTTAATCTAAGTTTCCAACTGATAATAAGGTGTTTAAAGCACACTGTTCTGCACTGGATGTTGATGGTATCATCTGCCTTTATTTACAATCACAGGGTTATATTGTAAATTTCCTTACTCATAAGCTGACAGACAAAAGTGACGTGTACAGCCTTGGTGTTGTGTTTTTGGAACTACTGACAGGGATGCAGCCTATTTCTCATGGAAGAAATATAGTCAGAGAGGTGTATATATAGAGAGAGAGATACTATAGGTTGCATTGCATTAAAACACAACCCACCCAGCCCCCAACCCCCTAGCCTGCACCCTCTCTACCAGGAGTAATTTATTTACTGTGAACGGCCTCAAGTATTTATATCCGTTTCAATGTCAGCCACACAGCAAATCCCCTCACTTTGCCCTCCCATCTTCCGAATTTTCAGGATTTGGCACGACAGACGACGAGGCGACGGTGCTAAGCCAGGCGGCGACGGTGAGGAGCCCCTGCCGTCCTCCGTCACTGGCGATCCACCACGGCCGGCTGCCCTCATCCTCGTCTTCTCTCCCGCCGCCTGGTCGCAGAGGTTTGGGGTGCGCCGCTCGGGGTCATCGTCAGGTCGTGGCCGGCCGCCTCTGCTCTGGGTGGCGATGGTCGCCGCCGCCCTTGCTTCTGGCGCCATCCCTGCTTCCGGCACCTCCCTGACACTGGTGGCTGCGTGAAGCCGTCGCCTTGCCTCTTCGGCACCGGATCTGGTGGCTCGGTGTAGAAACTGAATGGTGGCTGTGTCAAGAAGCAGGGAAAGACATTCTCCAAATTGATCCTGAAGCGGCGATGGCAGCATCAATCTCGTTGTGTGCTGATCTATTTCCTTTTTGCCTAAGATAATTATTATATTTTCCTTCCTAACAAAAAGAAAAGATGGTTGTACTCTTTCAGATCGCACAAAGTCTCCAAACTCCAGATCGTAACCACGCCGCCGCCACGCCAGCCACATGCCAATCAGCCGATGTCGTCCTGGTCTTGAGGCCATGGCCTCTGTGGCTCTGCCGCTCCTCCTTGGCCTCCCATCAGGAGTCGGCGCCCTTGCCGTCTCCGCCGCCAAGCCATGGCCCTGCAGGCTGTCGAGGTCCACGGAGCCTCAACTGTCGTCGACGCGAGGCCTTGCCATCGTCGTCGTTCCCATGGTTCGATTTGATGTTTGGATTGGTGTTCTGACCCAAGCAATATTTCTTTCAGTGATAAAGTTTTGCCATTTGGTAGATATATGTATGTTTTCTGGTAATAATCTGCTTGTGTATGTATGGATCTAAATGGTAGCAATTTAGTGTTATATTTATTTTGGCAAGGCCGGTGGCATCGATCTGGCTTAGGTGAGACTGGTGACAGTGAGAATCATCGTCCTTATCTTATGCTCTGAAGATTAACCCCTATATTGCTGAGTACAACCGTTTTATTCAGGCTGCAACAATGACAAATTCTGCAGTGTGTAAAGGTGTGAAAAATGAGCTTCTTGGTATGTCCTTTTCCTTTTTTCTACAGTTTTTACTACTGTCAGTACATCCATTCATGGTATGAGCCATCAACTTCCACTGTCCTGCTATTACTTCATGGTTTGTGCCATCACAATGTTGGTTGCCTAATAAACTAAATGATTTAATGATTAAGAATAAACTTTGTAGAATGAAGGACATGCAATGTTTCAGCCATGCATGTTTCAGGGTTAGTTTCTTTTCACAGTGAAGGTTCCATTTTCATCCATCATGTTCGAATTTAGCTTTCGTGATCATGGTTCATCGTTGCGATCCTTCTAAGTGTCCCTGTTGTTGCTTTGTAGATCGGCGCAGGCACCATCGTCGGCTGTGATTCATCCTCCGCCGATGCAACCGGGGCAGTGGCGACTTGTTTTTTAATTGTAGAATCATCTGTTTCTATGTCCCTGCATCCTTGTTATGATGTGTAATTTTTTTTGGTGGCTAGATCTATTTGTTCGAAGGGATTAATTTATTTTAATGAGAGAAGGCTTGAGCAAATTTCGTGGCCACATCAAATACGTTAATTTCTTTTACTCCAACGGTTCGAATGAAAGTAGGTTTGCTTAGGTCAAAAAGTTTTATCAACATTTTTTATTTACTAAGAGTCCAGTTGGGAGTAATTTATTTATTTAGAGAAAACCGATACTACAGTAATTTACTTACTGGGAGGATAAATTTAGTAGACCGGTACTGAAGTAATTTATTTAGTGAGAAGACGGAGTAAATTTTATGGAGAATAATTTAATTACTTATGATTGAGAGAACACAAAGTAAATACATTATTAATTAAACTTCTTGTGAGTAAATTTGTTACAGGGAATTTAAAGCTATGAAAAGAACTATTAGTAAATTTTAACTGGGAAGATAACTTATTCTTACTACATACCAAAACAACGGTTAGAAATATTTTACTGATACTACTGAAACGAAAAAAATGGACACACATGTGCTAAATTATGCCATGTACTTTCGTGATCATCGTATTGCAATTATCGGACTGCAATTGCTGATAGTAATCGATTAGTAATCGATTTACTTAATCAGATAAAGATAAAGGAAGGTTTCGATTTACTTAATCAAATAAAAAAAGGTTTCGGAGAGCAGCCCTTATAGTAACTACATTACTAACACCACTATGTATTCATATTATAGTAACTACATTACTAACACTTGGTATTTGGATCGATAACTAATCCGTTTACTAACAAACATGATATGAAATGTGCAGGCTAGTTCTGCGAAACTGATGGTGCGAGAACATAATAATTTGATAGTAACTCGTTTACTTATCGGACTAAAACTGTTGATAGTAATTGGTTTACTTAATCAGATAAAAGAAGGTTCGGGGGAGGAAGGGAGGAGGTCAGTGTTTGTACGAGATGCATGGGATGGTGTTGACATAAAATCTGTCTCATCGAGTGTGCCAAAAGATGCGTTAACGTAGCTCCTGCGTGTGGGACACGAAAGCCTGAGAGATCTGCTTAACTCCAGTGCAGATCCTAAAATTGATGAGATGTGGGCGTGTCAGTCAGTTTGATCCTGCAACCGACAAGATATATAAATAACAGATCAAAGAGCCGATCGGCTGACAAGCCGATGGAGTAATTCCAGCCAATGCTGATACTAGCCGATGTCGATAGGGTTTTGAGCGATCGGCTATGTAGATTGTAGATTTTGATGCTTCATGTAAATAACGATATAAAGACAATTGGCTGATGATAATGCAATAAAATAACAATATAATCCAATAGTAACCAATCGGCTAATAGTGATATGATAGAATAAACGCTGATCCGAAGGTTAAAGCATACATCGGCTGGAGTTCCGATGTCATTAAATTCAAACGATTAGATAATCAATGAAACCTTTGTTGTCATCGGCTAAATCCAACTTATATGTAATCCTTGTGAGCCGATGCAACATCCAGATAACTCATCGGCTGAAACCCCGATGAAACCCTTATTGGCAATCAAAAAGCAGGCTAGAGATTATGATTCTAAGCATGACTAGGGCTGATGTAGCGCAAAGTATGAAAATAAACATAATATCTAGACAATCAAGCCTTCAACTGATTTTCAGGATGGTGGATACCTTAGCTAATCTAGATCGACAAAACAATTTAGTCGATACCGGCAAAACCTTAGAAAAGATCTGACCGATACAAGTAAATTGAATAATCGACTTAGATTAACTAAGATATATGATAAATAGGTAGGCAAATATATCAACCGAACCAGAGCGATCTAAGAGGTCAAAGCGATGCAGCCTTGAACAACACCAATGTAGCCGATACAATTGTCAGGGCCAGCGGAACATATGACTTACCCCTTCGCCGGAGATCGAAAGCCGATGCAGCCCCGCGTTAGGTGCCAAGTTCCGTCGGTTGATAAATAAAACCTCAAGAAATAGGGTGACGATGCGCCGAAAGTTGTATTGATCGAGAGATAAATTACATAGACCCTGGGTGTATATATTTATACCCATGAATAGATACTAGTCCTTATTGGACAAGACACAAACTTTTCTAAAGATAAAATAAAAGATACAAGTTCTATTCGGACTCTAAACAATCTTTCCTAAAAGTAAAAAGAAACTAACTGACTCTGCCTAATTAATAGATAACTTGCCATGCTGTATCCTCCTCGAACTCGGTCTTTTCTGGATGAGCTTTCTTTACTTGATTAATTTGCTTAACCGAATCCATCAAGAATCCAACTGCTGACATCTTGATATGTCCATCGGCTAATTTCAGGACTCTAAAGCCAATACGATTCCTAAGCCGATGATAACTTCAGGGCTTATCAATTTTTGGCATTAAAAGATGGGATACGTCTGGTCTTATGTGTGTGTGGGCAGGGGAGGGGGGGGGAGGGGAGGGGAGGGTTTGGTGGGGATGGGGGTAGGGGGTGGTTGGGGATCATGTGAGGGGAGCGTTTTAGATATTGCTCATCCCGGTTGCGCTTTAGCGTATCCCTATATATATTATTACATGCTTCCTTCCTTGCATACAATTTTATTTATATTTCATTGGAAAATCATATGACATGTGGTGCACATGAAAGAAACTAAAGTGCTCCTGCCGTTTCACAATATTTGGCCATTACTTCGAAGTGTTTTTTCATAATTTTTGTTACATCACAGGCATCAAGCGTGTAGTGTTTTGATCATACTCCTAATAACATAACAATTATGTAGCAGGTTGAATAGTCCTAATATATATTACTGATAGATGTGTATTGTATTTATAGGCCTTGTTCACTTTGTTACCCAAATCAACCATACCAAAATTTGATACATTTTGGTATTACTAAATTTTGATAGTATTGGCTTTGTTTGTTTTGATGTCTTTGCCAAATTTTGGTAGAGTTTTAAAAGAAGAAGCTTCTAGAATTGTCAAAATTTGGTAAGGTAATAATGGTTGAAGTGTGTTTTAGTTTATTGCCTTACCAGCCAAAATTTGATAAGATTGAAAGAGGCAACAAATTGAACATTCCCATAATCATGATCCGACTCATGATAGCAAAAGAACATATATACTAGTAAATTAATTTGATGCCCTGAAACTAATTACATATATAAATGCGTGTGTGTAGGTTGTGGCGGCCAATCAGTGTGGGATGATATTGTCAGTGGTTGACAGCTGGATGGGATCATACCCAGCAGAATGTGTGAAGTTTGGTTCCGTAGCACTGAGGTGCTGCCAGACGAGACGTCCATGGTGGAGGTGATGAGGGCGCTGGAGAAGATATGGGACATGACATCGGAGACCGGGAGCATGGCCTCATTATCAGAATATCAGTCACGTCCTTGGAACCTAGCAACACAGCCACCGCCAACCCATCGTCGGGATCCAGGATATCGTTCCTTCATCTTGGAAACGATCATGATCTACAACCTGTCGTCATCCGATGTGTCCGGTCGTAACCTCCTCAGCGGTGTTGTGCCTAGCATCAATCCTCGCTGAACCGTACCCACGGCCATGCGTATTTGTATATGTATGTCTGACATATAGTATCTTGTAGGCCCCGGACTGTTTTCAACTGAAGACGATTGATTGATCGTTGCGACTCTCTCTCTCTATATACTACTATAAATATAATATCTCTCTTTATATATACGAACGCGCGGCGTCACGCCACGCGCATCCGCACACATAAACATTACTTAAGTATGAATTATATTAAATGCAGATTAGATATTGTTGATTGAACATTTCTCTTAATTTCATTTAATCTAAAAAGGTGATCTCAAAACATTATACGTACATAATTGGAAACATTCAAGTGACGGCAAACTTCAAAAGAAAAAAGAATGTAACTAATTGGCAATGGAAATTTATAAACATTACTGTCCTGGTCAATAATAAAAGTATCTCATGCATACAGTAACTAAAAATATGATCATGCCATGGTCACTAATGGTATATAAATAATTGCAAGCGGTTACTTCGTGATATTGTGCCAGATCTTTTTGCCTTCAAGTTGCTTTAACGAACAATTAATCTTTGATTATCCAAATGGTTTAGATTGTAATATACAACATTTGTTGCCAGAAATGTGCATGAAGAAATGATAGACATGAGATGCAAGGTGGATTTATGGTTGGTAGCTAGGTGACTCGCTTTGTTACTCTGTGTAGTCTTGTCCGAAAAAAAGCCCGTGTTGTTTATAGTAACTAAACCAATAGTTTCCTATTTTATGAACCAATCACCTGGAACAAATTTTGAGAAAATAAATTACCAACCAAAATGTCATCTAGACAGACGCTCTTAGTATTTAAGCAAAGAAACATTAAAATGATTCATGTTGAACTAATCATGAAAGTGTTCCTAAAAATTGTCAAGAGAGCACAACACCTGTATCTCAGCTGTTCCTAAAAGCTGATCAATAGACGAGACTGTTTCAGCCTACAATAAGAGTTACAGTTACAGTCAAATTAATAGGAATGTGACAGCTAAAAATTTACTTGACCAAGGACCAGCAAACACCATTATACCTTAGGTTCATGATACACACAATGGAGAGAATCAACCAAAGGATCATCATACATAGAGAAGCATCGATCCTACCTAAATGCTACTAATGATACCTTCTACTCCAAAAAATATAACAATGCCTGCAACAAGCCAATAGTGTCACTATACAGTGCAAGCATTGGCAAGAGCTAACTTAAATTGGTAATGATAGATACTAAGATAATAAAATTACCTATCACTATCTCCGTTCCAAAATATAAGCATTTTTGTGAATTTTTCAAAATGTATCAGGACATCCCTTCATTCATATTCATTTTGGAAAACACATAGAAATTCTTATATGTTGGAAGTTTGGAATGGATGGAATAGAAAAATATACTGTAATTTCTCTACATTGTCCAACTAATATCTATATATTAAATGAACACCAGAGGGCATCTAAATTAGCCCATTAGCTGGAGAGATATATTCCAGATGATATACCATTATGTAGGGAAAACCCTGAAAACTATAGCCTTTTGGATCTAAATTATTCTTGTATGCACATTTATGGTCTCAATGCCTATAAGGAAGAAAAATGTAGCTTACCTCTCTGCATACTTCTTGATCTAAATTTTTTTTATAAATTTTTCTTCCTTGCAAACCATAAACCAAGAGGCCCTACAAAGGACCATCTGATGAGAATGGGAATCATGCACACATGAACAATAAACTGTTTCACTTTGTTAGATGTGTATTAAATAGGTTGTATTTATGGTTTATGTCTTTTGGCTTTTCATTTACCTGTCTGTCTTTTGGCTTTCCCTGTATTTGTCTATATATTTGGGCCATTGCCCTCTCATGAATATAGGTCACATTCATAACATGGTATCAGAGCAGGTTTAGACTTCTCATCTTCTTAAATTTTTTTTTCTCTCGACTTCTCAGTGATCTTCTTCGAGGATGATCGGCTTCTTCATCTTGAAGCCAAGATATTCCTCTTGATCTAGTATGGTGTCACTGAGAATCGTCCATTTTTGCTTGTCCTCGTCGTCGATTTCTTCCTCAACATCGTCGATTTCTTCGTAGCAAAGCCAAACAGTGTAGAGGGCTGGCGGCTGTCATCACTGTCGGTTGCCATCGCTGGTTCGTCACCGACCGCTGGCCGTACTTGCCCCTGTTGGCGGGCCTCCGGCCGCCGGTCACCATTGCTTCTCGTCGCCGGCAGCCGTCGCCCCTGGTCGCGGGTCTCCAGCCGCCGGCCACCGTCGCTTCTCGTCGCTGGTCGCCGTCGCCTGGGTCGCTTGGTGACTGTTTCCCCGATCCAGATATGGATCGGGAGGTAAAAAAAACTAAAAACAAAAAAAAAAGCTTCTCTGGCTCTGCTACTGTTGTGCTCTGCTCGCACGTAGTGGCTCTAATTTTTGGGCTGAGGCATTAAAAAAAAACAAAACAAAAAAAAAGCTTGCTGCCGCTTGTTCTCTTTGCGCTTTCGCCGTCACTTCTTCCTCCTTGATGATGTCATCTTTATCCGGCACTGTGTCTGTTCCTCGTTGCCCAGTTCTTTTTGATGGTGTCAACTACAGTCATTGGGCTCAGCATATGCATCTTCATATGCGTGGTCAGCGTCTTTGGGATGTTTTATCTGGTGAGCTACCTTGTCCTTCTTGTCCTATTGCTCCAACTATGCCTTCACTTGCAAGTCAGGCTACTGATGACGACCGAGCAAAGGCTCAAGAGCATTTCCTTTGTGTTTCTCTGATTTCCTTTATACCCTACTTCTCTTTTCAATCTACGCTGCTAGTTCTCCCAATTTGTACCCCTGAACTTGATATTCAGAGTTGGAGTGGAAATATTTCACTTGTGCTTGTGTTCATCGGTACAGATCATATGGGGTCATAACAATATGGTATCATAGCAGTCGATCCGTGGGGTTTCCGGTGTTGAGAGTGTGGGAGAGCGCTGGTGGTGGGAGTAGCAGCCAACAGCTTGATGGTGGTGTCTTTGGAGGAGACGCCCACCACCTGTTCGATGAAATGCCGGGTTGTCCAGGAGGCGACTCAGGTGTCGTCCTTTGCGTCACCGTGAGTCACATCTTCTATCCAGTGACTACCGAGGTGCTACATCAAGCCTATGACGCCTATGGAGCAGTGGTGGTGCAGGTGCTTGCGACGAGCGCTTGGCATGTCGAGGCTCTCGTGTCGTTCATGTCAAGCCATGACGCGGAGAGGGCTCGTTCCGCCACCCACGGCTGCAATATCTACTATGGGTCCTGCTAGCTAGACATTCAGTATGCACAACCCTTGCTCGAAGGCGGTGCCGACGTGACGCCCACCAAGTGTTCGATGTTGGGACCATGTTGTGCCACCACCACGTTAGGGGCCAAGAGCAGACCAGCTACAACAGAACACGTGTTCGCAGCCACTAAAGCTTCATTGGCACCCTCAACTTCATAGACAACCATGGCGACATCAGCGCCTTCCTCCGAGACCAAGGATGTCGGGGCTGGCATGGACAAGGCGGTGTTGAAATCAGAGAAGACCACTCAGGACTTGTACACTAAGATGATGACCATGATCAACAAAATGTTGGAGACATGCCGTGACACCAAGGAGGATTATACCGTGAGTGTGGATTCCAATGGAGATGCGGCAGCACTGAGTGTCAACATAGATCCAGTACCCATCCTATCGGATGTTAGTACTCAGGCCAATTCAACTCAACTTGTCAACACTTACAAGCTTTGTATGGTGAGACCAGCCGAGTGTTTGACAAAAGGCAAGGAGCAAAAGGTCGATGGTGATCGCGGCGGCATGGCCACTAATGATGGGGTTGAGCTCACGGAAGTGGATACCAAGTTCACACCGGTGCATACATCTTTCAGCGATCCATGGTTTGGCCACCAAGCTATTTCTGTTGTATACTTGACTTGCATAGAATGCACAACTAGCTCTCCACTAGTACCACCTTGGAGAGTGGCAGTTTCATGGTACAAGGCTGAGTTCCTCTCAGGTTATCGGGTTTTATCATGGTCTGATCCATGGTTGAGTCAATGCAGTGGAAGTGTGATGGTGAATCTCTCATAGCCTTGGCGACCGTTTATTTGTGCAGACGCTAAAGCTGAAATTGGCGCACTAACCTTGAAGGCTTATGGAATTCCTTTGAACAATAGATTTTCCCAATTCGTGACCAGGAGAAGTGTTTCCGTTGAGAACTTGTTGCAAAAATTGGTGGTGGGATTGTGTATTTGCTCTTGGCCACATTTCTTAGGAATATCTTGGGGCTTCTTTCAGAATTTGCAGCAGGCAGTCATTTGGTTGTCACTTGACGATAATGAAAAGCCCCGGTCCCTTATGTTGACATCATGGCCAAAATGTGATAAATGGATTGGGTGTGTGTTCAGCTGGGAAGGCAGAGGTCCTGAGGATCATCAGAGTTTGGTTGGTTGTGTCAATTTGGAAGGAAAGTTGATTCAGACAGAGTTACTTGTACCATGGCCACCACTTCCTTTGAATGATAGTAAGTACTTCTTGACCAATGCATACATAAATGCCAAATTAAGTGGAATGGATTTACTTGCGGCAAGCAAAGATGAGTTACTGACAGATGTTGATCTATATGAGTTTTTTTCAACCTCTTTTAACATTGTAGAGCAGTACATGCACTTCTTTATCATTGGAAAATGTTCACAAGGTCTTGCTGAACTGGAAACTGATTTTGCTGTAACTTTTAAGATGGAGGATCTAAGTTGCAAAGACCTGTGGAGAAACTTGTATCATGATGAGTTTCCATTGGATCAACAGGAGTTACTTGAGGTGCTGTGGTTGCTACCACCTGAGATAGTACTAGATGCTGAGCTTAATTCTTGGTATTTTCTCATAAATGAGAGGTGGCAAGAAATTCTGGTGTTCCTACCTTTGATTAGTGCTTACATCTTTGAGCAGCAAGTGGATTACTTGATAGTTGTCACGCCTGAAAATTTTCCCAAATTTCCAGACCATTTTGTGTATTAAGTCCCTGTCCAAGCATCAACCAGGGTACACAAAACGACAAATCAATAATCAGATCCAAACGTAAATAAAGGGATAAATACTTACAACAGAGGCACTTAGTCCTCACATCGAAAAGAAAACAGCAGCGGAAAGAGGCAATCCTAACGGGGCTTCAGCTCTACTCCACAGGCAAACTCAACTGGGGTCTGAGCCTTGGTCCTCTAACTTCATCTTCAACTCAGAAGTACTAAACTTCTGAAAAGGAGAAAAAATAGCAAGGTTGAGTACAACCACCGTACTCAACAAGCCACACCAATGATACATACGTGCACAGAGGAGACAAAGGGAGGCTTGTGGCTCTTTGTAGAAAAGCGGTTGCAAATCTTTATATTTTAAAACAGTAAACAATTGTTTAATTATGACAGGATTAAATCTCCACTGTGACAGGATTAAATCTCCACTGAACAACGTTACAACCACGTTGAACAGGCCCAACCATTCCACCTGAACTACACCAGTTCATTAAGTCAAATTAATTAAGCATGTAGGACTAATCACGGTGAATCTGGTTGATCGCCCATAACCGCGGGCATGGCTATTCGAATAGTTTTACTCTGATCAGAGGTGTACATCTGTACCCACAAGACACAGCCCCACGACACGTTTTCGCGTGCCGGTATACCACCACGGTACCCCGGAAAGGGATTGTGACAGGACCCTTTGCATTACCCCCTCTAACCAATCGTACCACACCTCAGGTTTCGCCCCCGCTCCCTAAACCAGCAGCGGGTAGCCCCCTCTCGTGCCACGGTGAATCCGGCAGCCGATCAACGGGTAAACCCCCGCCGACCCAACTCCATCACGCCCACCCTAACCTGGGTACGTCAGCTAGAGACCAGTTACACTACAAGTCCAGCCGTTGCCCACGTTGGCTTGTGGTACGCACGGTGTTTCTTCCAGGGTTTCCCGCGAACCGGTCCTTAATTGCCATGGGTGCTACTAGCAAAACCATACACCCACAGCCCACCATTAATCCATATTTTAGTTGGATAATTACGACCAACGAAATGTGGCCGACATGTCTCGAGCTCGCAGCTCAACAAAATACTAGAAATAGATAATGTAGTTGTCCCATATTGTGAGCTAATGGTATTAAGCATGGCTAAGCATAATATAATTCTAGCGAGGTCCACATGAGACATAAGCTAGTCAAATTATCACCCAGTTTGACAAAGAAAGGACATCAAGTAAATAAGGCACAAGCGAGCAGATAGGTAAACCCTATTCCCATGTAATTAGCAAGACATGCACTTTATTTGCAAACATAAAACATTTCGTAAAATGGGTACAACATGCTCAAGGGGAATGTGTGACTTGCCTTGCTTCTTCAAACAATCTTCCGAACTCTTTTCCTCGCGAGCGTGAACTTCCGAAACGGTGGAATCTACACGCTGGCACGCAAAACGAGGAAAAACTCTAATAAAAACCAAGTAAACAGTACATGAAAAGTAAACAAACAGGTAGATCTCAATTTTAGATGAATTTTGCAAGTTGAACGGCTCAATTTGGAGTTCGTATGAATTAGATATGAATTTTAGAAGTCTTGAGCCATTAAATGGATTTCTGGAAATTAAAACGATTTATTGCGCAATTATTAATTAATTTTACAAAGGAAAGGACTACGCCGACAACATCAAAGGGAAACGACGCCGGAACAGCGGGTCCCACGTGTCAACGGGTCAAGGGCGGCCGGTCCACGGTGGACCAAGTCCACGCACGCACGGGTGCGGATGCACCACGTGGCGCAGACGTGACGCACATGGCGGACGGAAGGGAGAAGGTAGCGCCGGCGTGGACGCCAACGTGGCGAAGCCGCGGGAGGCCACGTGGTCTAGGTGTGGACCGGATTAAACAAAGGGGCCCACGCGTCGACGACACAAAAGTCGGCGAACCGGGAAGACAAAGGAGGTAAAATGGACTTTGTAGGGGAAAGGGGAAATTTGGGCTGAGAGGAAGGTAAACAAGACTTGTTACTGGAACTGGGCCAGGGAGGCAAGTGGACTTTCTCGAGAGAAAGTGCACATTGGGCTGAGGGAGGTATGATGGACTTATCTGGAATAGGCTAGGGAGGAGAAATGGACTTGCTCAGGAAGGGAGAAAGATGAGCTGAGGGAGAAGACTTGGACTTTTGCGAAAAGGAATGGGGAAAGGGCTGGCGGCCGAGGGACATGAAGTGGACTTGTGACTGGAATTGGCTGAGGAGGCAAATCAGACTTCCTCGGGAAGAAAGATCAAATGGGCCGTCGGTCAAGGGAGACAACGTAGACTTCTTGCGAGGGAGGAAAGGGGCCATTCGGGCCGGCGGCCCAACGGAGAAGGAGGGGAGAGAGAAGGGAGGATAACTGGACTTTTTCAGGAGGAAGGAATGGATGGGCCGGTGGCCTAAGGAGCTAAAACAGACTTTGGCAATAGAGAAGGCTACTAGGCCGATGGCCTAAAAGAGAGAGAGAGGAGTGGAGAGCAAGGAGGCAAAATGGACTCTTCGCGGAATGGACCGAGGCCACGGGGAAAACGGGCCGAGAGGGAGGTGGGCCGGCCCGGGTGCGGCCTCTACGGCCGGACGGGTGGCTAGTGTTCGGCCAAACCCTAGGCCGACCCGGCCATGGCACGGCAGCGGCGGCCGGACCGAGCGACGGCGGGGCGGCGGCGCGGCCACCGGCGGGGACGGCTGGCGAGTGGGCGGCGTGGTGGCGCTGTGGCGGCGGCGTGCGACGGCGGCGCACGGGGCGGGGGCGGCGCACCGGGGAGGGGAGAGGAAAGGGAGGGAGAGAGGGGAGCTCACCGGGTTAGGCCGGAGCCGAAGAAGACGGCGGCGGCGGCGGTGCTCCGGCGCGGGGATGACGGCGCGGAGGCGCGGCCGAGGCGCGGGAGCGGCAGCGAGGCCGGAGGGGGCAGCGGCGACGTGCGGGGACGGCTCGTGCGTCTGGAGTGCGGGACGGGCGGCGGCGCATGGGCGGAGCGCGAAAGCGGCGCGGCGGTTGCGGCGCACGCGGGCGGTGGAGCGACAGAGGCGAGCGCGCGGACGGTGGAGCGAGTGGCGGCGTGGCGGGGGGGGGGGTTATAGGGCCGGGGAGGCAGCGACGTGAGGAGGAGGACGGCGACCGTGCGGAGTGGGGGAGAGAGATGGCGACGTGCGCGGAAAAGGCGGCGGGGTGGTTGCCGGCTTGACCGGCCGGAGGAAGGAGGAGGGAGGCGATTCAGACTTGCGGGCACGGGCGCGCCTACGGGCCGAGCTGGGCCGGAGGGAGAGAAAGAAGGGAAAGAGGAAGGAGTGGGTTGGGCCGTGGATGAGATAGGAGGGAAAAAGAGGCCGCGTGGGCCGCGGGAGACAGAGAGGGGATTTTGGGCCGAAAACGGCCCAAAACAAAGGGGGCATTTTTAATTCGTTTTTCCATTAATTTAATCAGTTAAATGAACTTTGTGACTTTAAAATTATTTCTTTAGCTCCAAAAATTCACGAAAAATTTTGGAGAGTACTTTAGGGCACGGGGAATATTACAAAAATATTTCCGGCCATAATTTTTAATGGGAAATTTTAATTTCCTTGCTAATTTCACTTGATAAATTACTTTAAATTTTTATTAAATTTCTAGAAAATGTATTATTTAACGATTTTTAATCCCGATCGAAAATCGGGGTGTGACAATAGTGTTGCATGCATGTTCAGGTGTGGAACTCATCAGGTCTGATTATAGTAGCGAATCCCAAGTTTGCAATGAGAAGAGTGATCCAAAGGGATACAAATTTGATCAAGCATTCAGACTAACTTGTACAGCTCAAGTTGCAGTACCAGTATGCCCCCTTGACAATTTTGTTGCAACATGCACTATGCAACTAGGTACAATTCAGACCAGGGGATAGACTGAGAGTACCATGCAATGGTCAATGGAGTATGTCCAACAAGAAAATCACACGATTGCAAGGTTGCAAGCTTACAAGGTTACAAGCTGGACTGAGCACGAGATCATCAGGCAATTGAAGTGCAGCTATTACAAGTCCGGCAAAGTTGAGGTGCAATACTTTCTGGAGAATGCAAGAATTGACTTTGCTTCTGGCATGAAGCCTTCTCCTATGGTTGCATCTTCTAGACCCGCTGGTGTTCCAGGACTCATAGTTGGTGCTCACTTGCTGGTACCATGGGATCCAGGAGGGCATTGCCTTGGTGATCTTATGACTATCTTGCATCAGCTTGGGACAAGCTGATTTTAAAGGAGGGAGGAATGTCACAGATATGGGCTAGGCTTGTGTGTTGGTTAAACCATGGCCTGTCAGGCCCACGAGTAGCAAGCAGCCAACCATTACAAAAGGAGGTAGTTGATGACTGAGAGAGGTCGATCAATTTTTAGAAACTAGATGGTTGCGGTCTCTTCCTCCTCTGGATTTCTCCTCGAATCCCTGTGTTTCCCTGATTTCCTTTATCCCCTACTTCTCTTCCCAATCTACGCTGCTAGTTCTCCCAATTTGTACCCCTGAGCTTGATATCCAAAGTTGGAGTGGAAATATTTCACTTGTGCTTGTGTTCATCGGTTCATCGGTATAGATCATGTGGGATCGTAACAATGGCGGCGGCGTGGGTGGAGGGGAGAGCAGAATGGGGGAAGAAGAATACTGGATGCTTCGGTTTGTTTCCTTCCTTGTGCGGTGCGCCGTGGAGGCGGAGGTGTATGCGCGTGCGTGTGTGCTACTGCTACTACTGTTGCCGACCACCACTCATCCTTGCCGACAGCCCGCTTTTGCCGAATCCGAGCATCCGGCAAGCTATCGGAGGGTGGAGGGCTTCACTATTTACGTCGCTCGAGAGGAGCTAGACCCCGGAGCACGGGGCGACGCCATCGGTTCGGGAAGAAGGGAGGAGGGGAGCAGGCGACGCCGCCAGGAGGAGGAGCGCAGAAGCAGCGGCAGCCGGAGGAGGGCGGCGCTGGGTGGTGGAGAAGGAGGAGGGGGGCATCGGCAGCCGACGACCCCAATCCCGGACCTCTCTATTACGGCCTCACGCTCTCGCACCCCGACCTGCGTCTCGACGACATCCTCGCCACGTACACTAGCTTCTCCGTTCAGTCCGTGGTCGGCGACGAGGCGTTGGCGAACAAGGTGCATGATGAGGTGGAGGCGGCAGGGAGAGGGAGGAGCGACCGGCGGCTCGGGCGCCTGGCGGTGGGTGAAACGGGCAGGGTTAGGGATTTTGGGTGAGGGAAGGACGTTTTGCATAAACAATCCTATACTTTTAATGTTTACAGCGTTATCCCTAAAAACGGAATTTTCTTTTTTTCATATTGTATTTTTATGAAATACGAGGGCTTTTTAGGATAAATAACAACAGGGTGTCAGGGAGTTAGAGGACCTATGTGATATTTCGTATATACACGAGAAGCATTTTGCAAAACAGCTAAACACGTGTCAGTCTCTCTGAGGAGGCAAAAAAAATTCCGAAAAATGAGAAAAAGGAAACGGGTAGGAGTACTGTTATGTCCGAAGGATTAGTGATTGTTTCATCAGCATTAGCATTGTGATGCTCTTATGTTCTGAATATAGTACTCTTAATAGCCGCGACCTGCCTCAAAATCAGACGGTACCGGTGATTATTTGCTTTTTCGGTGAAAAAGTATATTTGAACTACAAGATGGTAGCTGTGGTTATTTTTTTCGGTGTCTGCTGTGAAGTTGCTCGTATGGGGTTTGGCCGGCCCCTGCTGATGCAATCTTGAGGCTGGATTCTAACTTTAAGAATAAAGATTGGAGTAGAGTTGTGTAGCAGCCTAAATCTTATTATACCTCTTTAGTTTATTTTTTAAAATCACTTTAATATATTTTACTTTTTTTTAGAGCTGAAACCATTTGATTTTTTTATAAAGCTGAAACCATTTGATTGGTTTTAGCATCAAAAAAGATGAAACTGAAGGCGTATCAAAACAGACTCTTGATGGATGCAAGATATCTTGCCTAACCTGCGCTCGCATGCATCTGCATAATTTGTTTCTTTTTATATATAAATATAAATATAAATATAAAAATATATATAAATATAAAATTAGTCGCTAACATGTTATTGTGGCCAAAGCATGTGCCGTCGCCTGGTTGGCCGTACATGATCAACCTATGACTTGGAGTATAGGACACTCGACATGGTAGCCGGTCTGCTGTACTAGGATGACAAATGCAGCTTAAGCGTATGTATCAATATTTATATATTGCTACTTACATTAATGCACCGCAAGATTAAGGGAGAAATAATAACGCAACATGGTTACCTAGGGTTAGATGCATGCTCTCCTCCGAGGGGGACAATCTTAAGCCCAAATCGTGGCTGTTGTCGGAAGCAAATGGAACTTTCTACGACAGATGTGCAATATTTAACACCTCTCTTCAGCTCCTTAATTTGACCCTAAACATTTATATCACTACTAATGCTAGCTACTACCTGATCCATTGGCCATTGCAAATTATCCCTCCAATTAAAAGAGGATGCTGTTTTGGATTTTTTTAAGGAAAAAGTTAGCAAGGCACAACTTTAATTACTTAACTAGTTCATTTGTATAAAAAAATAAGTTATACAATTGTGATATTGTGAAAGTATTATTGTCACAAACCTGGCGATATCAAGTTTACATATCAAAGGCCTATATTTTAAACATCCAGTTAAAATTAACTTATATTAACTATGGATTCTATGACATGACATTCTTTATACTGTGTGACTGGAAAGAGCATATTTTAGACATAAGTAGGGTCTCTCATTCCATCTAGAACTGATAAATTGACACCAATCTGCATCCTCTGTTAAAAAAAATTCTGATTATAAATCTGAACAAATGTTTTGTTCAAATTTATAGCTAAGATTTTTTTAGGACAGAGCTAATAATTTTTTTAGGACGGAGATAGTATATTGTTAGAACCCATTAATATTATAGTGCTATCCAGATATACGAGGTGACTGTCAGCTTGAGTCTCTAAGCTACATTACTCCTTGAACTACTTGCAATCATGAAACCTCTTCAGTGTTGTGTACTACATCGGTTAGTTTAATTAATATCAGAAGGTTTCAATATACTCCTTGGGTCGTTATCGTTATTGCCATGCTCGACCCATAAAAGAGACAAAAAGCACACAAGCACTCCGGGGTTTGCTCTAGAATTTGGAAGTGGTGCTGTCTTCTTGAATGTCGGGTTCGATTATAACTTTCTCATTGACTTTTTTCTTTCTTTAGTTCATCTTCCTTAGTTTGTCGAACTGCCGTGTCTAGCAGAAAATCTAGAAACTAGGGAACAATAGCCTTACCTGCTCAAACTGGACCAGCATTCACTAACAAATAAAAAGTGAAATGATTCACAAAGAAAAAAAAGTAACAAATAAAAAAGTAATTACACTTTGCACCAGGTAAATTGCACTGTATTTCACGTTGCATCAAAATTTACACATACTTTTCACTTTTTCAGTTTTATCATGATCGCTCTCACGCATGGGTGTGGTGCAAAACTGTCATAGCTAAAATTTAGAGTAAAGGTGGTCCATCTAAATGTAATGGGTCAAATCAAAGGATGGTCAGCTATGCATCCTTTATGATGTTATGCAACATATCTACTATAGTTCTAAACTTGGGCCAAATCCTAGCGTGGTCGATAACCACAGTGCCATCTAGCTGGCTCCGCAAATGGCAAAACCGTGAAGCAAAAGCAACGATTTTGCCCTAGCATTTGTTTTGTGGCTCCCTACAGTTGCTGGCTTAAATTTTAGGTGGAGAGGGCCTCTATGAGCTAAAATCAAGAGTAGTGCTAAGTGCACCTGGACTTCACCAAGTTATGTAACAAATGGATTCTATCTTATAAAATATGAGTGAAACGGATCATGCTTCTTTTTGTAACTAGGACATGTTTCATGAAGTCCCATTTTTGTTTTACGAAATTTCTAGAAGGGTTGACGATGTATCTTAGCTTTTTAAGGCGTTGTTTGTGGCTCATAGCGTGTAGATTATGATTGCTGGTCAAGTGGAAACCTGAGTCTCTACTACAGGTTGATTGGGGCACCTGCTACCACATCATCAAAATGTATGGCTTGCATTATTGACAACTAGACCTAACCAGCGAATGGGATGCGCCCCTAGGAGAGAAGGAACCATAGACTAGGCTCACCCATGGTGAGGGGAAGCTCAAGCCCCTTTCTGTTAAACGTAGACCAGGGCCCGAGCTCGGGGCCTTGTCCTCATGCTAACCAGCAATAGCAAATCTAGGTCCAAGCACAGAGGATAGCTGGCACTGACCCCCAAGCTCGGCTCCCATGAGTTGTTTGGGTCATCTGTAGCGTATTAATCATGGCGAGATGTGGCATGCTTGAGGGTTGAGGCTATCGTCGACAAAAAGATCTTTGCATTAAATGCGAAGAAACACATATCTACCTGACGTGCGATCGGAGCGACGAACGACGCAACGGCATAGGTGTGACCGTCACACGTGCCAACATCTCCTCTACATGGCGTAGGGCCTGGGATGTTAGGAGGCATTGTGGATTGCCTGCCACCCGCCTGGGCCCATAGCATCTCCTCACAAACTCCCAACTAAGGCCGATAGGCAGGCCCTGTGGGCATCAGCAACACCCCAAGTCACCTACTCCCACACAGGTGTGCAAGGTTAATGCAGCGCAGGGAGACGGCATCCAACCTAACTGACCCTATTGAGGAGTCCACCAAGAACTGACGATGGGGCCCACTCATAAACAAGCGATAGGACTTTTCATACCTAACCTCTATGAGGGCCCACTTCTAAATAATGGCTACTATGGTATCCCCCACGACTATAAGGGGAGGACTAAGGCCACTGAAGAGAGGATCTGAATAGAACTAATAATTTAGGTAAGGAAATCCAGCCCTTGTAGCCAACTGATTCGACCACATATGCTAGAAAGAACACCACGGGAGTTGGATATTATGTTCCCAGCGGCCCGAACATGTATAACTGCCCTCATCTACTTGCATTTAGGTTTACACCTGCAATTACACCGTGCTTACTACGAATCTAGCATTGCTACTCCCTAGACCGAACACACAAAGGGGGTATCCGCCGATTCCCCGGTATTGGAGCTTGTGGTTCGACAATGATATATAGAAAAAAAATGGATGGGCTTTCTAGAGGGACCGAGAGAGAGGCAATTGGCGAGTGGGAAAAAAAACTTCCTGACCCCTCTTCCCTCATGTCTTTGGTAGCTCGCTGTCGGCGCCGTATGGAAGGGTGGTTGGGTGTCTCCTCCTCCATTAGTAGTATAGCTTAGGCTAGGTTGGGGTTCTCCCGTGGTTCGGGTTAGTCCTGGTCTTGAGGTCTCCTCTTTCCCACCATTGGCTCATGGCAGCAATGTAGAGAGAAAGCGAACCTTGTGTGAACAGTTGTAGGGGGCGATGGAACCATGCACAAGAGGTGGCGAATCGAAGCTCTATGGGCGAATTGTGCTGTGTCGGCGTCCCATCTGCTGAACCTGTTGAACCTGCTATTGCACTTGCTAGGTGGAGTCAATTGGTGCTCTGTCTCCCAATCAGCGGCCATAGCGGCAGCTATGGTGACCATGTGCGACGGCACTGGCTCTCACTACTACAGAAACTCACAAAGATGTCGGCATTATAGGTGCCGAAATAGGTAAAACCGGCACCTATAGTGCCTTTCCCACCCACGCGCTCGCCCGCGGGGGAGCTAATGCTAAGAATCGACACCTTTCTCTCCTAATAGGTGTCGGTTTTTAAATAGAACTAGCACCTATTTTCCCTGTTAGAGAAAGGTGCCGGTTACGAACTAAAATTTGACACCTTTCGTATACGTCACATCGGAGTGGTTGGTCGTAGGGCCCATTTTAGAACCGACACCTTTCTTATCTCCGCCACCTAACTAGCCGTTGGAGGGCCCACCTTAAGAACCGGCACCTATATAGATCTCAGACATAGGTGCCGGCTCTAACTGAAGAACCGACACCTATAAGCTTAGCATATATGTAGCTCATGCCCCTCCTCTTGAGCTGATCGAGCAAAGAACAGAGCGCGCCTCTCGTTCTTGCTCGACCAGCTAGAGGAGGGGGATGATTTGCTCTATTTTTTTGGTTTGGTTGAAGATTGAAGCCTATAAGGTTAGTATTCATTGTTTCTCACTCCGTTTTACTTTTGCTTGTTGAATTGAATTACAGTTTGCTACATATACATATAGAGTGCGCAATCGAAACAATTATTTATATTTGTTTTCTAGGGATAATTATTATATCTTTTTTTGTTCATTTAATTAGATCATTCTTGGACGACCACATGCTAACTTTGAATTGAAATATTGAAATGATAGTTTAGAGAGGTGTAACACAACGTTATAAAAGTTAAATTATTGAAGATCTATCATTTAAGTTATTTCATTTTGTTTGGAAATTATAAAATCCTAAATATATTTATTCTGCACGGTTCGTAATAAACTTCAAATTATTATATTTTTCTTTTAAGGGTGGTAAATTTCTTTTATCTTGTCTTGTTTGTTTTATTAATTACTTTATGATATAGTAGTTAAATTATTAAAGATAATTTGTAGGGGTAATTTAATTTTGTATATTTCATATTAAGTAATATTCGTAGGTACCCATCGGTTGTAATGGATGTAGGATGAGTGTTTGAAGCAGATCGTGACTCTATGGAGTATATCAGGGGAGTAACGTCTCTCGTTGCTGTGGCGACGAGCACAAACTCAATTAATGCGCCGGATTATCTGTGATGTCCATGCTTTCATTGCAAGAAAGACAGGAAATTTTCGACACAGTGGGTCCATGCACGTCTTCTTACAAGGTGTTTTATGCCGAAGTTCAGATGTCATGAGTTTCTTGGTGAAGATGAGCAAGGTGAGGGAAGTGCAGGCAATAGTGACATGCCGAATGAGGATGTCGGTTGTGAGCAGGAGTACCAAACGTGCATTGATCACGGTGAAGCCGATCTAGTTCAGATGCTGTGTGACGGGGAGAGGGCTGACACTGATGATAGAGAATATTCCAAGTTCAAAACCATGGTGGAGGACTCAAAAACTCCACTTTACAATGGTTGTAAGGCGAAACACAACAAGCTGCAGGTGGTCCTATCTCTACTTCACTTGAAGGCAAGCAATGGATGATCAGATAAGAGGTTCACTGAGTTGCTAGAGCTATTGATAGAAATTCTTTTTGCGGGTAATGTCTTGCCGGAAACAATGTACCAAGCAAAAAAAGTTATCTGTCTCCTTAGCCTTGAGATACAGAAAATTCATGCTTGTCGAAATGATTGCATTCTTTACCAAGGTGATTATGCAAATTTGGACCAATGTTTGGTGTGCGAGGCATCTCGGTATAAGTGTGGAGACAAGGATGGTGATGGTGGAAGTAATGGTAAAGTGAGGAAGAAAAGAGTGCCGGTGAAGGTGGTATGGTATTTTGCAATCATCCCTTGTTTGGAACGTATGTTCGCAAATAAGAAACATGCTAAGCTGATGTGTTGGCACCACGAAGAGCGTAAAAGAGATGGAATGATAAGGCACCCAGCTGATGTGTCTCAATGGAGGAAGATAGACAGGAAGTACAGAAAACATTTTGCGTACGACATGAGAAATGTGAGGATTGCACTCATCACCAACGGCATGAATCCTTTCAGTAATATGAGAAGTCGTCATAGCACATGACCAGTTGCTGTTATTATCTACAACCTCCCTTCTTGGCTCTGTCTGAAGCGTAAGTACACCATGATGCCACTTCTAATTTGAGGGCCTAAACAATCTGGCAATGATATCAATGTGTACTTCAAGCCGTGGGGATCTTGGGATACTATGGACGGATGGTGCATGGATGTGGGATGCATACAAACGAGAGTACTTCACATGACAGGCTATTTTGCTGACGACAATACAAGATTACCCAGCACTTGGTAACACATCGGACCAGATAGTGAAGGACATGAAATCATATGTAAGGTGCATGGCCCAAATAGGAGGCAAGTGGTTGAATCACTACTGGAAGATGTGTAAATGTGCCATCGAAGGTTCCTCAAGTAGAATCACCCGTACCGTCAAAATACAAGAGATTTCGACGGGATGGTGGAAGCGGGAGCACGTCCAAAGTTCATAACCGGTAGTGACGTATGGGAGGAGGTGAAGGACATCGAAGTTGTATTTGGTAAAGGGAGTAGAAGCGCACATGCATCCACATCAAGCGGTAAGACCCTTCTTTGGAAAAAGAAGTCCGTCTTTTGGGACCTACCATACTGGCGGGAAGACTTGGATATCTGTCATGTAATTGATACGATGCACGTGGAGGAGAATATGTGCGAAAGTGTGCTTTGGGTATTGTTGAACACACCTGGCAAGACGAAGGACATTTTGCAAGCATGAAGAGACCTTGAAGACACGAATATAAGGAAAGAGCTGCATCCTCAGGACAAAGGAAATGGCCGTTACTACCTCCGTCCAGCATACTACACTCTTAATGCTGCAGAAAAAACGAGTATGTTGGAATGTCTGTAGGGTGTTAAAGTCCCATCCGGTTACTGTGTAAACATTAAGAAGCTGATTAACATGAAAGATAAGAGGTTGGTTGGAATGAAGTCACATGATTGCCACGTGCTTATGACGCAGCTGCTATCGGTCGCAATCAGAGGTATCTTTCCAGATAAGGCTCGAGACCCAATCATCAAGTTGTACCAGTTCTTCAAAGCGATGAATCAAAAGGTTATCGATCCAGCTTAATTGGACAAGCTTTAGGAGCACGCGATTCTAACTCTTTGCCAGCTCGAGATGTTGTTCCCTCTCTCATTTTTCGATATCATGGTGCATCTCGTTGCTCATGTTGTGGAACAAGTAAAGATCCTAGGTCCAATGTATCTGCATATCATGTGAGCTTTATGGGCATCGTAAAGAAATATGTCCGGAACAGATCGAGACCCGAAGGCAGCATCGTTGAGGGTTATGGAACAGAGGAGGTGGTTGAATTCTGTATAGATTACATGGATCTGAAACCTATTGGTGTGCCTATGCCCCGTCATGAGGGTAGGATGTTTGGAAAAGGAACATTAGGCCATAAGAGAATTGTCCCCCCTGATTGAGAAACCATAAGACAAGCACACTTTTCAGCTTTGGTGGCTCCTTATGTGGACATGCACTTGGATAAAGTCCGCAGTGATAATCCCAGGAAATCAGAGGCATGGCTTGCGAAGACGCATAAATTTCAATTCGGGAAATGGTTGATGGAATACCTAACAACTACAGACATCGATTGTGACCAATTGTTTTCTTTGTCTCGAGGGCCATCCAACACAATCCACACATACAGAGACTATGACATAAACTGGTATACTTTTTACTTTTATTTTGTGCCAATTTACTTTGAATAAGTTTAGATACTAGAAATTATTTGCGCTATTATCACCCTAGGCTTGCAAACCTCAACATAGGCTAGTTTCTTTGTGCACTTAGTTGAGACTAGTTGATTTAGGCTAAGGAATTGTTCATTGCAGAGAAAGCGGCCGATGTTGAGGCATTCTGTAAGTCAGCCGGTCTAGATAGCCTTGATGATTTGGACAATCTTCCAAAGGCCGAAGTGGTTTTGCAGTTCCAGATTGGAAAATCCATGGTGGTTGACTCAGAACTTGAACAATTAGAAACTCTAGCGTGGTGGCTGCATCAATGGTATTTGGAGGCGGCCGCACAGCATGAAGAAATGATCCGAGCGTTACATTGACATGGATTTTCACCATCCGCCCAATATTTGCTGGCTTGCATTTAAGGACCTCTTCAGTGTGTACCAAAGAAGAGATCTTGGTGTCAGCATCCTTCAAATGTGATCATTGTGAGTCCTTTCATATCCTACAATTCCTGTCCATAAGTTGGCCCTGACTATTGTAGGTTCAGTGCTTCTGAACCATGTTCTTGTTTTGCAGGCATTGCTCTTTTGAATGTCGAAGCAAGAACTCTAAGATTGCTTTTCTAGACCCAACGGTTGTAAACTTCGCAAATCATTTGTCGAAAGAAGCAAAAATCGAGAACTATCTCTTCAACGCCCTTGTCAAGCTTAGTTCCTGTGACCACATTCTCCTTTCTTACCTTGCTCAATAAGTCAATATCATCGATTTTAGGTTTTGGTTGCTCTCCACGCGTATGAAGTTATTGATGCATTGTCCTATGTGCAGCCATCACTGGACCCTCATCGTAATCAATATCGATGATAATACGATTTTCATATACGATAGACTGTGGAAGGGGAGAATGCACCACCAAGTTCTTATCAATGCACTAAATAAGGCATATGCGAGATACCATAGGTCCGGAAGATTGTATAGGAGATGTAAGGTGGATGCAACAACATTCAGGATCTTTGAACATGAGTGGATCCTTAGACAAAAACCTGCCACCAACCTTTGTGACTTCTACGTCATGCGATACATGCTATATTTTCTGAAGGAGGGGTACCTGCACTCTAATGCTAAGGTACGTCATGTTTCAGAGACCGAAGCCATAATTAAACAATTCTATTCTAGTACTAAGTCAATTTCTATGTCTTTCAACCTTCTACTGCAGAAATTGGGTCTCGATTCAAGCGAGTTGCTACCATATGTCATTACAGGTCTCGTCGATGAGTTCTATAGGTTTATCCATAATCGTGTTATAGACCCCGCTGGTGATTACAACCTCAACAAGCAGCCACCAAGAGAACAATCCTCTGCCCCTCCTAGCACTTCGAGGACAAAATTATCTTCGAAGAAGAAAACAAGTAAGTAGCTAGATTTCTTTATAAGAATTATAATGTAATTACTGCTTATGCATAATTACGAATTATGAAACACTACTACAGAGAACATTTTTCTGTACGGGGGGGCTTTATCTTCGCATGCGGGCGACCTGTGGGCGCGCCTGCAAAAATCGCCCCCCTGAGGGCAGGTTAATCAGCCGCATGCGAAGATTCATTATCGCATGCGGCTGTTTAAGACGACCGCATGCGATAATAGGCCTATTATCGCATGCGGTCGTCTTAAGCAGCCGCATGCGATAATGAATCTTCGCATGCGGCTGTCTTAACGGACCGCATGCGATGATGGGCCCATATATCTTGCAGCTAGCCCGAACTTCACCATTTCAAACCGAGCTCTTCTCTCTCCTATGCATGCAACAAATAGGGGGGGAGGTTTTCAACTCGAAATCTTTGCTTAAAGTTTATATGAAAGGTGAAGAACTCTCTCTCCTCCTTCATTTGGCTCTATTTTTATTAAATTTCGTTGGTGGAAATTATAGCTTTTTTAAAATTTTGATAAGGTTTGTTTTAGCTAGTTTTTGTAAAATCTAGCTTCAAAATATATGTTTTGATGTGTAAATTTTGGATGTAAACACTTATACATACTAGTTACTTGTATTGTTGTATTTTTCTAATGGATATATATATGTATTTACACGTCTTTATAAAATACCTGCGGTCTATTATTTGTGTCTGTAATTTTATTGTCTTTATATATAGATGGATCGGTCGTCATGGATGTATGAGATGCGGAGAACTCAGCCAATATTTATGAAGGAAGCATCTAAATTTATTGATCAGGCTAAGGCGCATGCTTTGAGGGAGAATATGGCAAAAATTTTTTGTCCGTGTCGTCATTGCAAGAATCAGAAATTGCTGGTAGATCATGGTGAAATTTTGGGACACATAATGAAACATGGATTCACCGCCAATTATAAGGTTTGGACCTATCACGGGGAAATCGCCGATCCCCAAGATGACGATGAAGAGTTAAGTCCGGAGATCAATGAGGCAGAGAATTTTGTAATCGAAGACATGTCCCGTGAAAGGTTAAATGTAGACGTGTCCACAGATAGTGATGATTTTGAGGGCGGTTTTGATATAGAAGATATGCTACGCCATGTCGAACCTGAGGTTCTAGCGGGTAGATCACGACGGTTAGAGAATTGGCAGGCACTGGAGAAGGCATCGAAGGATCTTCTTTACGATGAAACGAACGGATGTGATAAGGATTTCACGGTACTGCGTTCAGTGCTTGAACTTCTGAGATTGAAGGCTAAACATGGATGGTCGGACACAAGTTTTAATGATCTGATGAGCTTGTTGAGTGTGTTGCTTCCTAAGCCTAACTTCATACCTTCGAATACATATTAAGCGAAGAAACTCATATGTCCTTTATCTCTTGGTGTTGAAAAGATTCATGCTTGTGAGAATCATTGTATATTATACCGCAAAGAATATGCAGACTTGGAAAGTTGCCCAACGTGTGGCACAAGTTGGTATAAAACGGGAAATGGGCCCGTTCACACAGAGTCTACCGACCTAGATTCATCGGAGCGTAAGCGAAAAAAAATTCCGTCAATGGTGATGTGGTACCTACCAATTAAGGACCGCATGAAGCGTCTGTAATCAAACCCGACTGATGCTGAGTTGATGAGATGGCATCAAGAGGGCCTAAAGACAGACGGTATGATTCGACATCCTGCCGATGCTCGCCAGTGGAAGACATTTGATGCAAAGCACCCAGAATTTGGTAAGGATCCAAGGAATGTAAGGTTCGCGTTGAGCACTGATGATATATGTATATGTATATGTATATGTGAAATGTGATAACTGTGAATTTTTTGCAATGTGATATGTATATGTGAAATGTGATATTTTTTTTCAATGTGAATTTTTTGCAATGTGATATATATATGTATATGTATATGTGAAATGTGATATTTTTTTTTCAATGTGAATTTTTTGCAATGTCAAATATATATATTTGTATATGTATATGTATATGTATATGTGAAATGTGATTTTTTTTTTGCAATGTGAATTTAAGAATATATATGTGCGAAACGTTTGCGTAAACTTAATCTCTCAAAGATGCTTATAAAAGTCCGGCGTGTGTTTATGATTTACTATAGAGGTGGATGTACTCACGTATATATGAGCATGTGCATTTGTACTCTGTTAAAAAAAAGGACTTTCCTTATGTTTAAAACTTTTCTTAATATGTCGAACAGTGAGATATGTATGTGTCAAGTTAACATTTTTTGTTCAGAAATATTGTACCGGTTCTTTGTTCCTTGAAAGACTCACAAATATTACAATACCTGTTTATTTAATCTTATAAAACTGGAACTATTCTTCTTTCTGAAATTTTACAAACAAATGGGAACAGAACTTAGAAGTTATCATTTCATTTCTTGGTAGACTGGAAAGGAGAATATCTGATTCTTTTAGTAGAGATATTGAATTTAATATTTAAACATACAAGTGTTGAAATTTAAATTCAGAAATTGAATTGCACACAACCGACAAAGGTACCATCGCTTTTGCCCTTTTTTCCCCTGTTGAGTTAGTAAAAAAGATTAATTATATCTACTTTGTTCCATGTGACGTAAATTTAATGCACACGCTTATATATGGTAAGATTTTCACTGTTGTATTGTGTTGCTTCAGAGAAACATTTATTCTACGCATATGTAGAAGAACCCATTCCTGAAAGCAGACCACCAGCTATCAAAAGAAGGGTCAATATTTTGAAAAATATTGATCTAAAAATATTATGAAATTGTGCAACTTTGATCTAAAAATATTATGAAATTTACTCTAGAAATATTATGTTGCCGTAGAGTTAGCACGGTTAAATTACTAGCTTTATAAGTTATGCACCTAAAATTTGAACCCACAACGTGCATGAGCACTGGGTTAACGTGTAGTAACAAGTATATATATATACACACACACATGGAAGTAACGTAGTACATGACGTGCAGTAACAACGATGTGTTTTTTCAAAGGAATTAACACAGTATACAATGTGTAGTAACAACAATGTTACATCTAGCGTTACCTCTATTTTGTATCTATTGGATAACACATGAGGCATTTAACCTATATGTTTATAATTTTTATTAGAGCGATAGATGTAGATAAGAGAGGAAGGAAAGGGAAACGTGATATGCGCCCCACATGGACCCAGCGAAAGAAGAGCTCCATGACAGAATGAGAGGAGGAATGGAAACTTAACACGCACGATGAGAGGAGGAGCATGCCACGTAGACTCAGGCAGGGAGGCACTCACATGGGCCGATGGGTGTTGAGGGCTCAGGAGGGATAAGGGTTGCATGTGTGTGCTTTGATCAGGAAAATTGAGAGCGAATGCAAGGCCCACTTAACGTTGT
>BDMV01000006.1:19978810-20043201 GCA_008326285.1 Oryza officinalis
TTTTTGTCCGTGTCGTCATTGCAAGAATCAGAAATTGCTGGTAGATCATGGTGAAATTTTGGGACACATAATGCAACATGGATTCACCGCCAATTATAAGGTTTGGACCTATCACGGGGAAATCGCCGATCCTCAAGATGACGATGAAGAGTTAAGTCCGGAGATGAATGAGGCAGAGAATTTTGTAATCGAAGACATGTCCCGTGAAAGGTTAAATGTAGACGTGTCCATAGATAGTGATGATTTTGAGGGCGGTTTTGATATAGAAGATATGCTACGCCATGTCGAACCTGAGGTTCTAGCGGGTAGATCACGACGGTTAGAGAATTGGCAGGCACTGGAGAAGGCATCGAAGGATCTTCTTTACGATGAAACGAACGGATGTGATAAGGATTTCACGGTACTGCGTTCAGTGCTTGAACTTCTGAGATTGAAGGCTAAACATGGATGGTCGGACACAAGTTTTAATGATCTGATGAGCTTGTTGAGTGTGTTGCTTCCTAAGCCTAACTTCATACCTTCGAATACATATCAAGCGAAGAAACTCATATGTCCTTTATCTCTTGGTGTTGAAAAGATTCATGCTTGTGAGAATCATTGTATATTATACCGCAAAGAATATGCAGACTTGGAAAGTTGCCCAACGTGTGGCACAAGTCGGTATAAAACGGGAAATGGGCCCGTTCACACAGAGTCTACTGACCTAGATTCATCGGAGCGTAAGCGAAAAAAAATTCCGTCAATGGTGATGTGGTACCTACCAATTAAGGACCGCATGAAGCGTCTGTACTCAAACCCGACTGATGCTGAGTTGATGAGATGGCATCAAGAGGGCCGAAAGACAGACGGTATGATTCGACATCCTGCCGATGCTCGCCAGTGGAAGACATTTGATGCAAAGCACCCAGAATTTGGTAAGGATCCAAGGAATGTAAGGTTCGCGTTGAGCACTGATGGAATGAACCCGTTTGGTGATTTAAGCAGCTCACACAGCACATGGCCAGTTCTTCTCACAATGTATAATCTTCCAACATGGATATGTCAGAAACGAAAGTATATTCTTCTCACTATCCTCATACAAGGTCCGAAGCAACCTGGAATCGATATAGATGTTTTTCTTGAGCCTTTGATGGAGGACATGGAGGAGCTATGGAAAGAGGGGTTACGGCTGTGGGATGAGTTCAAGCGGGAGCACTTCAATCTACGTGCGATCATATTTGTTACCATCAATGATCTACCTGCAAACTTTTCATTATCCGGTCAGATTAAAGGGAAGACTGGGTGTCTGATATGTCTGGATATGACTTCGTACAAATACCTGACGTCGTCTAAGAAGACAGTGTACATGCGACATCGACGGTTTCTACCACGAAAACACAAGTATCGTAAGATGGCCAGATTGTTCGACAAGACAGTGGAGAACGAGACTGGCCCTGAAACACGAAGTGGTACTTACGTGTATGATATAACAAAGAACATTAAGGTTGTATTTGGCAAGGGAAAGAAGAAGACAGCAAAGAGGAAGAAAGTTGATGACGTGGAGAATACTACATTGCCATTCAAGAAGCACTCAATTTTCTTCAGATACTTAGATTACTGGAAGGACCTAGAGATCCGTCATGCAATTGATGTTATGCACCTCGAGAAGAACGTGTTTGATAGCACCATCGGCACCTTGCTGGACATCCCGAGTAAGACGAAGGATGGACTGAAGTCACGTAATGATCTTGTAAATTTGGACATAAGGCATGACCTTCACCCAGTAGAGCTGGCAAATGGAAAGAGCAAGATACCTCCTGCTTGTTACTCGTTGACACTTGAAGAGAAAAAAGCCTTCTGTAAATGCTTACAAGGGGTGAGAGTGCCTAGTGGTTTCTCATCGAACATCAGGAAGCTAGTCTCAACGAAAGATTTGACCATTTCCGGATACAATGCGCACGACTGCCATAGGATGCTAACGGTATTCCTACCAATTGCTATAAGGGCAGTCAAACCTGTCCATACCAAGGTGGTTATAACAAAGTTGTGCTACTTTTTCAATCGAATCTCACAAAAGGTATTTGATCCTCTCGAATTAGGTCCCCTTCAGACATTTGCTGTGGAGACCGTATGTCAGCTGGAGATGTATTTCCCACCATCATATTTAGATATGATGGAGCATTTGATCGTTCACATCGTCCCTCAGATTATTGAACTTGGTCCCTTATACTTACACCAGATGTGGGCGTATGAGCGTTACATGTCAATCCTCAAAGGCTATGTACGCAATCGCGCTCACCCCGAAGGATCAATGATAGAGGGATACACAACTGAAGAGGCGGTCGAGTGTTGTATGGATTACATAAAGGATGGTAATGCCATTGGGATTCCTGTGCATCGACACGAAGGGAGATTATCTGGAAGGGGTACTGTTGGTAGGAAGCAGTTTTTCGATAATGATTACAAAACAGTGGCCGTGGCACACAGCAGCGTTCTACAACAGCTCGCTATCGTCGAGCCATTCATTGAGCGACACTTTGAAGAAATCAAAGCCTGCTTCCCAGGACGATCCGCCGATTGGGTTTCAAGAGAGCACAGGCGTCGATTTCCTCAATGGTTCAAAGATCTAAACCTGCCAGTCGGTATTATGTTGCCGTAGAGTTAGCACGGTTAAATTACTAGCTTTATAAGTTATGCACCTAAAATTTGAACCCACAACGTGCATGAGCACTGGGTTAACGTGTAGTAACAAGTATATATATGTACACACACACATGGAAGTAACGTAGTACATGACGTGCAGTAACAACGATGTGTTTTTTCAAAGGAATTAACACAGTATACAATGTGTAGTAACAACAATGTTACATCTAGCGTTACCTCTATTTTGTATCTATTGGATAACACATGAGGCATTTAACCTATATGTTTATAATTTTTATTAGAGCGATAGATGTAGATAAGAGAGGAAGGAAAGGGAAACGTGATATGCGCCCCACATGGACTCAGCGAAAGAAGAGCTCCATGACAGAATGAGAGGAGGAATGGAAACTTAACACTCACGATGAGAGGAGGAGCATGCCACGTAGACTCAGGCAGGGAGGCACTCACATGGGCCGATGGGTGTTGAGGGCTCAGGAGGGATAAGGGTTGCATGTGTGTGCTTTGATCAGGAAAATTGAGAGCGAATGCAAGGCCCACTTAACGTTGTTGTTGAGCGAGAGTGCGAAAACGACACGATAAATGCACGAAAATACCAAGGATCTTTAAAAACGTACGATCTACCGATGGCAACCTCTGTGACTGAGTTATACTCCTATGTCTTTTTGCAATAGTAAGACAGATTAATCACTTCACAAGCATATCATGTTTGATGAGAAATCATATTCGGGTTTGTGTACTCATTTGTTTTTTCGTCAATGTGAAAGATGTCGAACGACAAGGTTCCATTGAACGCCCCAGTAGCGCCTGAAGAAGGCAAAGCTCGTACTAAAGAAGGCAAAGCTCCTCAGATTTCCGGTAGCAACAAGGAGGCTGATGCTTCTAGTGAAGAAACGTGGCGAACACCAAGTGACCCGATGGAAGTAATACAAGTCGCTCCTCGCGATGATGATCCGGACTACATACCTATGGAACAGGCCATAAGTGTTGAACATCGTTCGCCATATATTAATTCGTACGTAAATACCAAATCTGCCTAATGATATAGAGAGTGACTTATGTTCTGCAGATGGAAGTCCGACGCCGCTCGAAACGTAAGGCCGGGAGGACTCGCAGATCGGAAGAAGTTGAAATGGACACTGCTACGTCTGCCCCGAATCGTACGGATACATCTGCGAGTGCAGGCGGGAGTGGGAAAAGAAGACGTGGTGAGAGAAGCAAGAACAAATTACCAAAGGAAACATACAACGTGATTGCTCTCGATCAGGATGGGAAGCCCGTCGAGCCATCGATTGTGAGGTCCAGGTTCATCAACACCTGTGGCACTCTAGTCAGGACACGTTGTCCAATCAATGTTAAGTTATGGGAAAAGGTGGACGAGAACATCAAGACATTGCTCTGGAATGATTTGCAGAGGTATTTCGTGTACCCTCCTGGATCGGAGGTCATAGGCAGAGAGTACGCACTTAAAAAGATGGGAGATCGATGGCGACAGTGGAAGTCCGATCTAAATCGGGATTACGTCCAGAAGAATCGCCCCCCGTTCAATGACTATGGACATATATCGCAGGCTGACTGGGATACGTTCGTTGCGGATCGTACCACAGCTGAAGCGTTGGCATTGAGGAAAAAAATGTCAGATCTGGCGAAGAAGAACAAATATCCCCATCGATTGGGTTCTAGTGGATACGCTGGGCACGTCGATCGATGGCGAGAAACCGAGCAAAAGTTTGCAGCCGCTGGCAAGCCTTTGCTCGTAGACCCCATGGTGGAACGAAGCAAGAATTGGGTGTGGGCGCGCAACACAGGTCAGGTCTCGGAGGAGGGAGATATACTATTCGAGACTCCTGACATAGAACAGATCACTGAAAATTTGCAAAAGATCGCCGAGAAAGAAAGATCAGGACAGTTCGTCCCACGGAGGAAGAATGACCAACTTACTGCAGCCTTGGGGACCGCCGAACACTCTGGACGTGTAAGGGGTTTGTCGTCAAAGACGAGTTGGAGGTTAGGGTTCCCACAGGACGCATCAAGCTATAAGAAGAGAGACAAATACAAAGAACAACTATCGGACAAAATCTATGCGCAAGTGAAGGAACACTTCTATTCGTTGGCAGCTGAAAACCCCACGGCCTTTCCAAGGCTATTCCCTGATAGCCAGCAAACCATCCAATCTCCACAGCCAACAACTCAAGTACGTAGCAGTGCAGGCTCAGTGGACACAACTCCTTGCGCTGTGGATGGTATAACCGAACCAACTCCGTGCTCACTCGTAGTACCTATCGGCCGCGCTGGAAAGACTAAAGAGGTTGCAACGGGTTTAGCGATACCCGGCCAGCAATTCCACAACACGGCAATCCCTGAGGATTATGCAAGGGTACAAGTCGCTAAGGTACATAGCGAGCACACTTCTATGGAACTAGACATCCCTGCACCGGAGGGGATTGAACTTCTCGGCGATGCAGTAAATCAGTTTATATTGTGGCATCGTCGAGACATAATCCTGACAGCTGCCGCTCTAGCACCAACATCTTCAACTCCAACCTCAAAACAAGCAAAGACAGCTGCCGCTCCAGCACCACCGTCGCCTCCTGGACCACCTTCCCCTCCAGATCCAGCGTCGCCACCATCGATTAGGTCCCCGCCTCGCCTACCTACTCCACCGCCCTCCCCAGCTCAAGAGGCAGCTCCTCCAGCTCCCCCCTCTCCGCGAACAATTCAACCCTCTCCGCCCACACCCCAATCTGCTCCGGTGGAACAACTGCCCATACCTGAAGGAACTAAATCCGGACCGAGGTCTAATCCCTTGGAACCTCGTCGTCTAATTCCAAAGTTGATATCAACATACGACCCAAAGGAGATTGACAAGGATAAGGAGAAGTTCATGTTTTCAGCTTTCAGGAATTCTGATAAGTCAAAAGAACTAGCGCATGTCATGTCAGACAGTCAGAAGTCAGTACTACGAGCCCAAGATGAAGTCCAATCTTGGGTATCTGCAGATGTGCCTGAAAATTACGAATATGGCAAGCCATTTTTACCAACTTATCTTCTTAACAAACTACCCTGGGAAATGAGGGTAATGCATGAATGGTACATCAAGGCTGCTAGGAAGGGTCTCGGTTTCATAAGCGTCGCCGTCCCGGAAGGCGCTTTCATGAGTGGTCCTAATGGGATATTCTTTATCTCTTTCCGGGACCTATACACCATCTACAAGCTAGACAAAATGGATGTGAATCTCCTTGCCGCGTTCTGCCTGTAAGTCTGAACTCTTATATGTTACCCGTATCATTCCAAACAAAAAAACCATATCTCATTACTTCATTTACATTGTATAGGATGCAATTTTACGAAGCTGACAGAACTGGATCATCGGTTGGCTACGTCGATCCAACAAGGATATGCAAAACGCAACACACCGTACAGATGAGAGCCGACTGCCTGGAATTGGTTGACAAGACCCCTCCAGAAAAGGAAGAATATATCAAGCAATTACACAAGACCAAGAAACTGGAGGTAGCAACATACTTGGCAATAGCAATGTTGGCGCACGCCGACAAAAATGTCGTGATGGTCCCCTACGCGTTCAGGTAAGCGTTCTCTTCTGTGTTAAATTAATTTATCATTTTTTAAATTCTCTATCTCTAATTTGTCTTTCTTAATTGCAGCGACCACTACATACTATTCCTCGTATATCCAAAAGACCAATTGATTGTATCGTTGGACCCCGCACACTATGACAAGGAGACGTTTATGGAATTCCTAACTATTTTGAATTTGTAAGTGATACACATTTCAATAGACATTTTTTTTGACTTCTAGTTTTTTTAGTACTGGAGAAACAATTGTTTTGTTCTAACAGAGCACATAAGTACTACCGCAAAAGAGGTGGACCAGTACATGATCCGGCCAAGAAGAAGTTATCCGTCAAGACTGGCTGGCCGGTACGAACATATATATGCCAATACAACAAACTATCGTACATTAGTTCCTGAATTATGTCTAATGATTGGTCCCTCGTAATTATATCGCAGTGTTACAAACAACCAGCGGGAACCAACTTATGCGGATATTACGTGTGCGAGATGCTCAGAGTCAACGGGAGGTACCGAACAACCAGTGACCGAGTACGTCAGCATTTCCTTCTTTACAAAGAAACCCAACTACAACACATATTTCACTTAGTAACCTTTTGTTGACTTTGCTGTGCACAGATCCCGAAAATCCCTTATGTTGCACAACGATTCGACGACAGGACTATCTGGAACGTGTGCGCTGACCTCTGCCGATTCATCCGTCGTGATGTCTGCAACGCAAGAGGTCTCTTCTACGACAACCAGAGTGAACTCGCATTGGAAGACAAATTTCAACATCTCAGAGAGTGGGAGAAAGAACAAATGCAATGAGATGTACACTAATTATATATGTGATGAAACAGTTGTGATATTTGTAATATATGCTTCGTATGTAAACAACGTTTCAATTTATGGTTATGTATTTGATATTTCTTACAGTAATATCATCAATCCGACTATCTCATATGCGTCTATTCGAAAATACGATAATAAATCATACGAAATATAATATCAAATACGATAGAGTATTAATTTTGCTATTGGAAAATTTGTTTTCCCAAACGGTCCACTTAATTGGACCGCATGCGAAAATCTATCTTCGCATGCGGCTGCTTATATCGGCCGCATGCGAAGATCGGTTTTCGCATGCGGCCGTCATAACTGACCGCATGCGAAGATCGATCTTCGCATGCGGCTGGCTCCGGCCGCATGCACAAATGGTGATCTTCACAGACCTTTTCGCGCATGCGGCCCGGCCAACCGCATGCGAAGATCGAATCCGTCCGTCTGCAAAAATCCTTTCTGTAGTAGTGAAAGTACTGCGTAAGGTTACAACTTATGTGTAATGTGTTTTATTGTTTACTGTTATTGTGTATTCTGTGTTATGTTCTCTATTACAGGCACAATGACCTGAGGACGGGAGTCCCAATCAAACTTTCAAATTTGTACTATCATTCGGTATTGTAGGTAAAATGCAGTCACATTTACATTTTTGGACATATGAATTTCTGGACTTATGAATTTTAGACTTAGGATATATATGCAAATGTTTAGAATTTAGACTTACAAATTTTTGGACTTAGGAATTTTAGATTTAGGAATTTTTATATTTAAGAATTTTAGACTTAGAAATTTAGACTTAGGATATATATACAAATGTTTAGAATCTAGGCTTAGGAATTTTCTACTTAAGATATATATGCAAATGTTTAAAATTTAGACTTAGCAATTTTCGGACGTACGAATTTTAGACTTAGGAATGTTTAAACTTAGCGACTATAGACTTAATAATTTTTGAATTACAATATATATGCAAATGTTTGGACTTATGAATTTTTGGACTTATGAATTTTAGACCTAGGAATGTTTAGATTTAGAAATTTTAGACTTAGTAATTTGACTTAGGATATATATGCAAATGTTTAGAATTTATAGTTAGGAGTTTTTGGCTTGGGATATACATGCAATTGTTTAGAATTTGGACTTAGGAATTTTATGTTTTTTTAAGATTTTATGTGTTGATTTATATAGATGTGGATGTGAATGTAGATGGGATTATGGAATTGATATAAATTTGGATGTGGCTATGAATGTGAATGAATGTGGCTATGAATTTGGATGAATGTGAATGTGAGTGAATGTGAGTGAGTGAATGTGTTGATGAATGTGAATGTGGCTGTATATATGTTGATGAATGGTTGTGAATTGATTGGAAATTCTGTTTTTCTTTGATTTGTATATGAAATTGGTCTGTCCTGCTATTTTCCCCAACATATAGGTGCCAATTTTTCTTAAAAACCGGCACCTATAGTGCTTGCCACGTGTTCATTCTGGTCGTTGACCAGCACCTATATACTACTAATAAGTGCCGGTTGTTCTAAAGAACCGACACCTATAATGGACGCCACGTAGTTCTTTAGGTTAGAACCGGCACCTATTTCTCATATAGGTGTCGGTTCTATAACCGGCATTGATAACTTCGGTCATCAGTGCCGTCTGCTTGGTGCCAGTTGGGAAATCCGGCACCTAAGGGGGTTTCCCAATCGACACCAATGAAGTTTTTCGTAGTAGTGTCTACTTCCTACCAAATTTACAACTGCGACTATATGGTGGAATTGGCTGGGAGTCCTCCCTTCTATTCGGCGGCCCTGGTGGTGGTGGGGAGAACGGCGAGCTAGAGTGAAATAGGAAGGATGATTACTTCCCTGTGACAATTGTTCCTCCAAGCTTGCCTTCTTCATCAACACATGGTTGGGTGCTTATATTCACTCAATCAATAGTCATGTTGGTGATGGTAGCTTCACATATAGGTCCTTCCACTTGCGACAAATAGTTTATAGTTTATTTGCCATCATCCGAGTTCACTTGCGACTATGGTTGGCTAGGTTATGGAATCATCTTACGTTTTGGTTCTTAGTAGTAGTAACCATATAGGGTTTGCTATTCGGATTGAGCAAAGACTGTGTAAGCTACCCTAATTGGCAGGATTGCAGGTTGAGCTCCTCAAATTAAATGGTGAACTCCGTGAAAATCCTTTGCGAAGTCTAGTAAACAAACTTCTATATTATGCCGTTCCCATAGAGTAGCTGAAGAGGATTACTGGTTTATTACACACTAAAAGAGGCACAAGGATATGATCGTCATGACAATGCCGCAACTAGCCGTCGATGTGCTCCTTTATTGCTATCCAGGTTCACTATGAAGTTTATTTTCTTAATTGGTTCAGTTAGCCTTCCTTTTGGTAGTTCAATGCTTTAAGAATTGTTGTTTGTCGATGGGGAATTATTCTCTCCCTAAACCCTATATTTATATAACAAATTGGTTGAGTTTTTTTTGAAAAGAGATTATGATATCTAATTCATTCATTTTGTTGAGTACTTAAATAATAATCATAAACTCAATTTTCATGCATCATCCGGCCGCACCCAAAGGAAATGCAAGTGTGCAACCTACCTACACCCGGCCGTGCGACGGCGGGCACACACGCACGCACGCACGCACGCGCACGCAGAGGGGAAACGTAAGTACGGACCCTTAGCTAAACCTACCTAACGATGGATCGACCCACACCCACCCACACGTGCGCGTGGAGCCTAGCGTAGCTACCTCCAATCAAGCCAGAGAGACATGAGATGGACCAGCAGCTATTCGCTCAGCTGTAGCGACGTACCATGACACAGGCTTCGCGGGGACACGCGCGCGCGACGACGACGACGACGACACACGGCTAGCTACCAAGTCCATCCACATCGATCGATCGGACGGAGCTAGCTAGCTAGTACAGGGCATTGGCCGGTGGCTCGTCGCCGTCGCCGCCGTCGGTCGCGGCCTGGCAACCGCCGGACCGCCGGGCTCCATCGATCGCGTCTCCTTTCCGGTGGCGTCTCCACGTCCGTCCGTCCGTCCGTGCTCCGTCGCGCCGGCCAGGCTAGCTGCGCTGGCAGTGCCGCGGCTCCTAATCACTGAAAGCTCCCTTCTATCCCTTATTGTACGGAGTAATTTGTTGGTCGATACAGTTGTTAATTAGGGCCTTGTCAACGCTATATATTATATATGCCTACTGTAGTATTCCTAGTGTATTCACGTATTATATATATTAACGGAGTAGGGATGAAAACGATATTGTTTCTGAGGGAACGATTCTCGTGGAGGCGAAAAGAAATGGCTTCAAATGTGTTGTTAGAGTTTTTCTTTTACAAGGAAGAGTTGCTTAAAACCATCAAACATTTACATTGTTTTGCCCAAGGTCAGAGGATACCATGTACAGTTTTAATCTTCAGTTCTTTTCTTATTAGATGCGTTACAATATCTATAGAACCCTGATAATTTTTCTTTTGGGTTTGCCACTGCAGAGAAAGAGAATATGGTTTGTTCGAGAAAACATGTACTCCCTATATTCAATGTGGTTGACTTTAAAATAAAGTTTGACCACTAATTTTATAAAAAAAGTTATGTACATATCATTTATTTTGTGTGACTTGTTTTATTGTTAAATATATTTTAAATATAATTTATTTTTTTATATTTGTAGTAAATTTTTAAATAAAACAAATAATAAAAAATTAATACCAACTACGTTAAATACTTGTGAACAGAGGGGTACTTGTAGACCATATACGGATCATGCTCTCGTTGAAGGCTTGAAGCACACCCTCCTCAAGGTTCAAGGAAAATAAAAAGAGGGGGAGGGGGGAAGCAACCATGGATAGAGGTGCTTGGGCGTCCAATGCAACACTATTTTTAATCTGTGAGTTTCTGAAAACATCAAGGGCTAAAAAGGCATGCAGCAGCATTATTCATTTATTCCAAATCAACGTGTTAAAAGCGACAAGGGCTTCAAAGTTCGAGGGAGAATACAATAGAACACCACCAAAATATGCCAAAACCAAAAAAGAGTATTTGTTCCCAGACCACAACACATCACAATAAAGTATTCATTTCAATACTTATATTACCTTCGCTCCAAAATATATAACACCGTTTACTTTTCTTACGATGTTCATCTTTTTTAAAAATTCAGTATAAATATGTAAAAGCATAAGTTATGATTATAATTTTTTTAATGATAAAATACGTTAAAAAATAAATAATATTTATATGATTTTTTGAATAAGACGAACAGTCAAACATTATAAAAATATTAACTCCGTTAAGACGGAGGGAGTACCTTTTTGATATTTTTTTACAGAACTTGTAAGATTTGATTGATCCTGGATGTGCTCCAAGAATTAATGTCCTACTGTATGTTCGTAGCATAAACAAGACCAACGTAAAGATGCCTAACCATACACACTACTGTCCTATTGAAGAATGTTAACGCAACAATACTTTCATGGAACACTAGAATATAGTTTCAGAACCAGAATCTCTAATATTTGTAACCAATAATTCGGAATTTCATTTTTTCACATTCATACCTATCACCTCCTCACCAAAAAGACACCCAATTCCCCCATTCTTCTTACCTGGCCCTACCTCCCAAAGGAAAAGACAAAATCACCTAAAATTTTGGAAAAGACGAAACAAAGGCACAAAACTAATCCGCTCCTTAAAAAAATGTAATTAGTGAGTAAAACGAGGACCCCCTCGCAAAAACGCACCCATTAAACCCCACCCCTCCGTCGTCTTCCTCCCCACACTCGCATCGCAAGCGCGGCAGCAAAGCAAAGCCAAGCTCCCCGCACTGAGCCAAGAAACCTCTCCTCAAACCGAGATCTCGTGGGCGCACGCGATGCTGTGAATTGGCATGGCGCCGCCACAGGAGCGGGACTACATCGGGCTATCGCCGGCGGCAGCGGCGGCGCTGGCGACGGAGCTGCGCCTGGGGCTGCCGGGGATTGCGGAGGAGGCTGAGTCGGAGGGCGGCGGCGGAGCGGATGCGGCTCCGCTGACGCTCGAGCTTCTTCCCAAGGGCGGGGCGAAGCGCGGGTTTGCGGACGCCATCGTTGGGGATCCCGCCGGCCAGCGGCGGGAGGCGGCCGGGGGCAAGACGGTGGTGGCTGAGGCCGAGGAGGAGGAGGAGGAGGAGGAGGAGGAGAAGAAGAAGGCGCAGGCGCCGGCGGCGAAGTAGGTGGACTCGGGACTCGGGTTGGTGTGCGTGGGTTCGCCGGTGTGTTGGTTGGTGGTTTAAGCTCACGAACAATTTTTCCCCCCTTCTTTGCAAAAGTTTATCGTTTTATCGTCTTTTGGAATGAACTTGGGTGAAATGAATTTTGGAGCTCTTCTGAGGTTTCAAACGGCGAAGATGTTTTGGTCACTCGATTTTCGTCATGCACTTTGGAAAATTTAGGCGGTTTTGCCAAAAAAACAAATACTGTTTAGTTTTGACGGGCTTCATTGAATTTCTTTTGTAGAAATCGTATGATTTCCGCCATACTCCTTGTAGTTAATTTGTTCTGATTTTCCTGATTATTTCGGAGTTTGGGTGTTCATGTTTGCCCAAACTTGTTAGTAAAATTTATCGTATATTTAACTAAAAGAGGAATTTTGCCGAGAAAAAAAAACTTTGTTCTGAGAAAGCTGGAGAAGCTTTCATTCCCTCATCTTGTGGGGGTCACTGTTTCTACTGTCAAAAGTGCGCACTTTTGTGTGCCTGTTCTCCATTTGCATGATGCCAATTGCCAATGGGCTAAAATTCACTGCAACAAGGCAGTAAGCGAAATTCTCCACTTCACATGGATTTTTATTCTCCCTGTTTTGGCATATCTACCTGCTCATTACCTCTTCTCCCGGTTCAGTTCTTGCTGCGAATTTCAGCAGTTTATGCATAACTTGGAAGCAACCTTGGGTATGGTTATCAGTGTTACAGTGTGTGTAATTCTGCAACAGGGCACAGGTGGTAGGATGGCCACCAATCCGCAGCTACAGGAAAAACACCATGGCGATGAGCCAGCCTGCTCTGAAAGGCAAAGATGACGGCGAGGCGAAGCAGGCTCCGGCATCCGGTTGCCTCTATGTCAAGGTGAGCATGGATGGTGCTCCTTACCTCAGGAAGGTGGACCTCAAGATGTACAAGAACTACAAGGAGCTCTCGTTGGCTCTGGAGAAGATGTTCAGCTGCTTTACCGTCGGTGAGCTCTCGTTTTTGCGCCTAATTTTTTCTTTTCCTCGTTGGTGTTGTGAGGTAGTAGTTCTTGCTTGAACTGATGCTGTTTTTACCGTATCGAGGTAGATCTAGTTTCCTTGGACTTGGAGACCAGACAATTCTCCATGCCACTTATATTAATTAAATGTGGATTTGTCACATTTGGCATTCTACATACTGTAGTCATGTAGTGTAACTGTTGGTTCAGTGTATAAAGAACTAGGACCTGATGCTGTGTTTGTTAAATATTAATGGTTTGCTGGATTGCTTCTCCAATCATTTGCATTACTGTGATCCTTGGAACTATTGTTCTACTTCTCTTATTATCTTCCATGGCAAGTAACGTTGCTGTGCAAGTGAAGCTTTTGGTTTTAGATTGTTCTGCCTTCCTATTCTAGCACTGAAATTTTAGTTTACGTGTACGGTGTTATGTCATGCTGTTTGTGCTGAACTGCAGCCTGCTGCAAATGCCCTTGCTCTTGCTTCTAAGTCTAAGAAATATGTAAAAGAAGAGGTAATAACAGTATTGTCGTTTTATTCATCCCCCAATCAAGAGATTGGTCTTCGTTAACACCATCTATTGTTCAGCTTTATTGGAAATGTTCCTGAACAGTCTTTACTTTTATATTTTGTGCTCCTGCAGGTCATGGTGAATCAAATGGGAAGTCAGGGAGAGATGGATTATCTGATTGTCGCCTGATGGATCTTAAAAATGGGACAGAACTTGTGCTCACTTATGAGGATAAGGATGAAGATTGGATGCTTGTTGGTGATGTTCCGTGGCGGTGAGTAATGCTTATACCGCAAAATTTGTTTCCTACAATCGTAAGTCATGATGATGTTTTAATCTGTATCAGTGTATCTGCAAATATCAAATTAGCTAGTGATGTTTTAGTGACTTATGCTTTGCTTGTTGATGGATTGACTTATTCTGGTAGGCTGCACAGTTTACTATATTATTTTCTACTTGTATAAAAAGGCTTGATACTATGGTTCCTGACAAGTCACGTCCCATTTATAGTGATACTTTATCTTTCATTAGAGTAGCATATTTATTATTATTTATATAAAAAATGAGAACATCATATAGTTGTTAGTCAAAGAAAGTAGTGAAGTTGAGAAGTATTTGGGTTATGGTAACAAATGTCTAATTGCAATCCTTGTGTCATATTCACCTATATTAGTGGTGGGTCCTATATTTCGTCTCCTTACTTGAACAGCCTTTATTTTAGCTTATTTCCTGAAATTTCATGGTCTGCACTGCATTTCACTTCCTGGCCCACCGAGTTTTCGCACATTCCAATGAGTTCTTGACTTGAGACCGGAACATGCTGTCCTTAAAAGGCCACTTGACGCCTAATATTTTTTATTTGTTGTATTGCAGAATGTTCACAGACAGCTGTAGGAGGCTGAGGATTATGAAGGGGTCAGATGCAGTGGGCCTTGGTAAGTACAGATCCCGTGTGGTACAATATTGAAGTATTACATGTGTCCATGCCTTTTTATCTGGAAGCATAGAAGAGAATTTACCGTGTGTTGCTCTGCATAAGTGCATAATTACACCTTATATATGCTTTACATATAAAAATCTGAAGTGCCAGTTTGTATGGACTAGGTTTGGTCCGTGCCTTTGACTGTGGGACTAAGATATCTGGTTATCCTATTCATTTTATGTATCTGGCAGAGAATCTCTGCATATCAGGAGAAATTATCGTCTGTTAACCATGGGCAATATGACATTTTATTCTTTGTGCTTATTTAGTACTGAGAATGTTATAATTTATTTACCGTCATTTTTCAGCTCCACGAGCCACTGACAAGAACAAAAATCGGAACTGAGCAAAAGATGAACCCAATATGAATATCTGACCCCTGCAATCACATCACTCTTACTTGTAAGGTCCCATTCTCTAAACCACAAGGGTAATGGTCTAAGTTGCGAGAAGGGGATTACTTATACCTATGTGTCACCTTCTTTGTTTCTTTTTTTGTTTTTCTTTGTACCAATTATGTTAGATTTTAAGCATAAGTTGTGTAAGTTCCTGTAAGTTTGTCTACTTAACCTTGCGTTGTAGTTTCTTCTGTAAATTGTTGTGCTGTATGATGCAAACTGTTTTTGGTATTTTGCTTGGTGCTTGCAAGTTGCAACTGTCCGTACGAGTCTTATGTCTAGTTTGTAAGAAACTTTCATTCCTTCTGATGATCTATGAACTTTGCCCCTCTCCGATGCTCAAAGGGCCAGATTACTGTGCCTTCAGGGCAGTTAGGAGCTGATCATTCTCATCACTGATTGAGTCATCAGCTTTCTATTATGCATGCAATTCCATCATATTGTGGTGATAATTCTAGGAGATCACATCAAGTTGTCATGGCCTGCTCTTTTCTGTCCTAACTCCTAAGGCAGTGCACTATCTTAATTGCTTCAGTTAGTGGCACTGTGACATCTCAAAACCCCTATAAACACAGGGTATAGCTGGTCCAGGTTCCTGAGTTCCTTTCCAGCTCCTATGCAAGCAGCATGCACTGCAAGATGGTGCAAAACCCTGTTCCTTCCAATAGTGGCCTTCAATTCAATCATCAGTGCTTTGGTTAGTGGGGGCCTTCCCGTTCCATCCATCAGTTATCCTTTTTCTTGATGCCATCATACTGTCCATGGAAAGGGGGAGGGTGAGAGGCTTCCTTGCAATCATTCACCCAGCATCAACTAGAGAAGATGATGAATATATATGTTAGAAAAAAAAACCTTGAAATGTTAGATAGTGGCTATGCTGCCGCGAATTTAGGCTTTCTTTTGTTTCCATCTTGTTGTTGCTAGAGGGCTTTTCCCCTTGTTGAGTTTTTCTGCAGATATACATAAACAAACTGTGATATGCATTGATCAAGTTGATCAAACAAAACAGAGATTCAGATTCTTGATTGTTTTAGCTGTGGCTTGGTAGTGGGCATATGCATGTGGTTTTGTGGTGCACTTGAAAGGAAGGAACGAAGGAATATAGTTTGTTCCATCTCCACAATGTGCTGCTTGATATATGGGTAGGTGTCCTGTCATTCTGGAACCAGAGGAGATTCTTATATACCTCCTGTCTTCTCTGCCTCTGCCTGCCTGTGCTGTTTTGCTCATGCTTCTTGCATAACACCATTAGGGAAGGGAAGGTCAGAGGAAAACCTTGGCAATGCTTTGCTTGACCTAGGCACCTAGCAAATTTAAGTTGCAAGGGATAGACTCTGTTATTCTTAGCTATTTCACCAGATTATTGTCAGAAAGTATCTGCATGACATCTTTAAAAATACGTTTACTAAAAAGCTTTTGCTTAGATCCGTTCAAAGCTTATCGACGAACAAGCAATAAAAAGTTGGTGTTAACGCAAAATTGAAAACAGATATTATAGTAAACACCCAACTTGGTTAGATTTATCAGGCTCTAAGAATTTCTTTGGTTTGGTTTTGTTAGTGGTGAAACAAGAGAGATTAATTTGCCGCGAATAATTCTGATTCCTCCTCATGCTCAGCAGCTGCATGTGGTTGCATGCTCGGCAAATGGTTTGTGTCGCCTTTTTGGCTGGTGTGGGCAGTGGGCAGAGGCGTGTATCGATCGGTGGTCCTTGGCCTGTGCTCGCTACCTTGTGCAGTAGCGTCGCTTTTTGTTTGTTGCTCGGTTGCTCTCGACTAATCCTTGTGTTTGGAGTAATCTAAGTCGCCTATTCGATATGTATTCCCTGATTTTGTTTTAATTAATACCTTTTCTCGAAAGATATGATATTGTTAGAGTAAGGGCACTTTGAATCAAAAGAATTTACGAAAAAAAATTCATAGAATTGAAATTCTATAGAAAATTTTTCTAATTTTTCTATTTGATCCTTTGATCCAAAGGATTAGAGTTTTTCAAATCCTATAAAATTCCTATGGAATGACTTATTACATGTAGGTTTTAAAAAAAATTTAGCAGGAGGTCTAACCTTTTGAAAAAATTCCTTGAGTCTATCTCTCTTATTCGATTCATGTGTTTTTTTGTTTAATCAAACAATTATTTCTATGTTTTTCATGTGTTTTATAATTCTCTGTTTTACACTTAATTATATCTTTATTTTTTTTATTCCCATGATTCAAATGGACCATAAATAGTATATGGGGCCTCCTATATAATCTCAGTATTTGGTTCTATTAGCGCACTTAGATACGATAAGACCGATAAATATATGTTGGAAATCACATCTAGGCACAAACCATGCCAGCCATGGTATAAAAGGTTTCTAAAATTTGAACAAAAAATCTCACATGTAACTAAGGTGATGTTGGACAAGCGGTAATGAAGTTGAGTTTTTACAACTTTGTAGGGTTGTTTATTTACATCTTACCTATACATATATTTTTTCTTTAAAGATTTTTTAATAATATTTTTCCAAGTTTTCATCTAATATGCGATCTCCACCATATAATTTCCCCAACAAGAATAGGTCTATATTTAAAATAATGATAAATGATTGGTTTTTCAATATTAAGTTTAGTTAGTTAGTATTTCATTAATCATAGTAACATCCATCACATAGATTAGTATTTCATTAACTTTTTTAGCCACCGTATTATTAGAATTTTGTTTTTATTTCTTTATAACTACAATATTAATAATAATAATAGAGTAAATTTCATAAACCCCACCAAAAATGATCAAAGTTGCATAAAATCATAGGGATTTTGGTACGTTACACATAACTATAGGTATTATACGTATTATGGTTTTAAAGTTTCATAAAACCATACCGATAACCAATTTGACATATTTCTATTCAAAATTTTAAAAGACTATATTTAGGAGAATGTAACATTTATATGATGAATAAATAACTTATAAATTTGAGAAGTGATTGTATAATTCAAAAATATAGAGTCAAAATGATCAATAGTGTGATTTTATAAAACTTTATTAATATAATACCTGGGTTATGTGGCACGTGACAAAATTTATGTGGTTTTGTGCAACTTAGATCATAATACATATGGTTAGGTAAAATTTACTCATAATATTATGATGTGCAATGCACGGGTTGCTGACTAATTATTCTAATTTGAAGTAACTAATCCATTGTGTGAGCTTGCTATGATATGCTTTGAGATATATTCATGTGTGTGCTTTCACCTATTTGTGTCCCGTGATTTGAAGGAAGTCCATGGAAAACAACTTAAATATTTAAATGGATTGCAAGTTATAGGACTATTTTGACTAGACGAATGGATCGTACTCCCTCCATCACAAATATAAGACGTTGGGAGTATTGAATCATATACATTAATAACCGGAAAGAACACTTGACGGGATCTTTAATATGTTCATGTTCGCGCGCACCTAAGACCTGTGAATGCATCTAGTTATTTACACTCTTAACACCCAGCCCATGTGTGTGTTTCCGTGGCACACATATATATCCTAATATGATGCATTTGACTCAAACAAGCACGTCCAACCTATTAAGAAATTTTGTCTTGTCGTCTCTTCAGTCCCAGATGTGAATGTAAGTGAGCAATGAGGCGGCTCTTCCTCCACACGGCAAACTTGAAGCCCCGTGACGGCCTCTCCTCTGGTGAGCTCATCTTGGCGACTAGTTCAGTTATATGCCCGGTTTGCTCCCTCCTCCATCCGCTTGACGGCTGGAGGTGCCATCGCGGCCCTCTACACTACCCGATCTGGTTAGAGTTAGAGATATTCTCAGAAGATCATGCATAAAATCATAGGTTAGAGTTTGTTTTCATCTCTCTTTCTTGTTATACAAGATGTATTTCATCTTCTATTTGTAAGCACCATATTGGAGGCTTTTTCCAGTATGTATTAACACATACAGCGGTCTCGAGAGAAGTTGAATGCTTTTGCAAAACATTATAGATCTAACTGGTGGTGACCTTTTTTCTACCCAATGTCTTCTCCTAACACGTGGTTAGTGACGCCATCGCCACCAACCCGCTGCCCACTTCCATTAAACCACTCCTTGACTATTCCTCTAAGCATAAGTAATTCCCCACTTCTCTCTCCCGCCCACCCTCATCCTAGAGCCCTAACCTAATGGCATGTGGGTGCATCGTGACAATTGGTCGGAACACGTATATGTGGATAAGGTTGATGCGAAAGTCCGAGCATTAGCGTTTCCAAGAAGCATCCATTTCTGTTCGGTTTCACCTTCCACCAAACAATAGCTAGCTAGTGACCACCCTACTCAAGCTTTACACCGATATATATATTAGCAGGCTAGATTAGATTTTTCTCCCCATTATACTCATGAGAGATTGGTATATAAAGGTAACACTATCTTCGATCAACAGGAGTAGAACTATTACCTGTTAGTAGGGGGTCTAAACCTATATAAAATCCTTGTCTTCCTTGCTCTCTTTAAATTTTCATTTACATCATCATATTAGTCGATCCCTATGTTCACCAAACAAACCACCGTATACATATGGATACTATGATTGTGGTATAACCAGTCGACAAGGACGACTGTAAATGGCAAGCGGCCAACTGAGTGTGAAAGTGATTAGCAACAAATCCATGGTAGAAGAAATAAACATCAACTATATACTATATTCAGGTGCACGGAGGGGGTAATTTTGGTCTACCAATGTTGGGTGGGTGGGCTTCTACAACAAAATAGATTATGATGTAGAATCTTAAAACTAGTGGTTTATATATTTAATTTTGCCACCAAACAATTGGACATTATATTCGTGGTTCAACGCAAGAATTTTGTGAAGTCTACGGATTTTTATTTTTGTTGATCTCTATCTGTTACTGTTAAGCAGGGATATATGTTTATTCCTTGGCACAGTCAGAAACTAAAGTGACATGTCTGCATTCACGCATTGGGCGTGCAGCGGCCGTGTGAACGTCGACACGCGCATGATCGAGTGCAGATGTACACGAAATTGAAAGGCAACACCAACACAAAGGCAGCCCAGCCGGCATCGTCCTGCAGTGCACGGAAGGTCTCGCATATGGTCTCTTTTCCTGTGGAGTTGAAAGACGACGTACACAGGAAGTCTGAAAGAAGATAAGGCTCCGGCAGCGAGCAGGGAAACCCACACAGTGTTTTTTTCGATTACACGGTAATACACATGGACATATATCACTATACACGCAACACCATACTCATGTCTTCACGAATACGTTCCCTAACACACGTCAATGAGATACAAATCAGCGGCACATATCTGATGTCACTAAAATCGTGTTAAAAACCTACCTGTACATCTTTAAAATTGGTAGGCATCAAATTTAAATCCTAATAGATAAAGTCATGCACTCATAACTTCACCATTACAATACTACTTCATTCATTTTATATTATAAGCCATTTAATTTTTTAGCCAAACTTATTTATGTTTGATCAAGTTTGTAGTAACGTATAGTAACATTTTTAATATAAAATAAATTGTATCAAAATATATTCAACGTTAAATTTAATGGAACTAATTTCGTGTCGTAAATGTTGCTAAATTTTTTTATAAAAACTTGATTAAAGAACTTTTACTAAAGAAAAAAATCAAATGACTTATAATTATAATGAAGAAAGAGAGTAATGCTTTCTTCGTGTACAGCTGTCAGGGTCATAGCTGTCAGTGTCACAGCTGTGAGCTGACGAGCGCATCTAATTTTGTAATTTTTTTAATGAATTTACAAAGAATTAACTAGCAGAAAAAAATCACGTAAAATTTAGGATGCAGTAGTATGTAACAGACCTACTGAACACTATATGGGAATTTTTTTATTTTTAGATTTTTTTAATATTTACAGAAATATTATTGCGGCCAAAAAATTTGCACAAATAGACCCTCCCGCCCTCCACTAGAGCGGCAAAACTGACGTGGCACACGCGCGCGGGACGGCCGTTTAGTGGAGCTGGGAATTTTACATGCGGCCTGCCATTTTGCAGGCGGCCTCTTGCCACCCTCTGCTAGGGCGGCAGGCCCCATCTCCTATAAAAGGCCTGTCACCCTGCACTTGTCCCCCATTTTTTCCCTCACCTCTTCACATTAAAAAAAAAGGAGAAGGGGAGGAGAAGAAAAGAAGAGGCGAAGCTCTGCTAGTTTGAAACTCCGATTTCAGGTAATATTCGTAAATCATATACGTGACTAAATGTATGATGTTAACTAGGATTTTACTTGTATTTTTGTAGAACTTTGGTTGAATAAATGCACTGTATGAACTAGGGTTTTAGCTGTGATACTGTAGAAATTTATATTGCTAGATATAGGTAACTTAGTAGATCTGTAGTATTTATAGTTATTAGGTTTGTAGTTTTAAATGTTGTTGAGTAGCATTACAATAGCATATATAAATATTGAGGTACGTTGCAAAGAAGATATTACGCTGTAGTCATTTATTACGTAAAATAATGACCTAGTAATTTACTTTATAGATATGTTCAGTAAACTTATATTTCAACTATACCATGGTCAAGGAAACGTCCGTTACAGGCCGACTAGGGTAGATCTGTCAGAATTTATTGTAACAGCAAGGGGAATTGATAGACCAGCTGAGAGGAGTGTACCTTTTATAAAAAGATGGTTGATGCGGGGCTTGGGAGTTGATCCACAGACAAGTGACATTACAATCTATGTTGTAGTAAGTCGAGCAACAGAGGATTTTTATTGGGAACTAATGCCAGTTCAAAACTCTGGGATGTGGAGATGGTATGTGGAGAATGCATTGCAACGCGGGTGGCCTCTAGCTATGCTTCCGTATGTTCATCCGAAGGATCCAAGTGTGCAGATGAACATGGATGATGGCGAGGGGCCAAGTGCTGAAGTGAATGAGACTGGAGTGGATCAGGTCAACGCACCAGAGGAAGATGGCGTAGTAGCTCCAGTAGGCATGCAACCCGGTGGAGTGGCTGACAAGGGGGAGACTGTCGGTGCCATTGTGGACGAAATGGAAAGAGAGGATTGTGACAACGAGCGTGTAGAGGAAGATGATTCGTCAAATGATGACGAGAATAATATTAATCCAGTCGAATGGGCTAGTGATGATTTTTCTAGTCTGGTCGTCTCTGAAGGGGAAAATGTGAGATGGGAGTACAAAAAGAATGAGGTTATTCACGGAGCGAGGTATGGTAATGGAGAAGACATGAAGGAGGCGGTGAAGCATTTTGCAGTGTCAGTTCATAGAGAGTTTTGGGTTGCCAAGTCTAACCAAACACAATATGAAGTTAGGTGTGTTAAGGAAAAAGATGGGTGTCCCTGGAGAGTGCACGCCTATAAGGGGAAATGAAAGGATTACTGGACAGTGTCAGTCGTTACGAAGCATATTTGTTATCTACCTGGTATTCAGAAATATCACAGGAACATTACATGTGCATTTGTTGCATCTGAGATGTATGCGCACGTCGTGGACAATCTGGCATATGAACCAAAGTCAATAATCCGACATATCGAAGAGAAATTCAAGTATACTATTAGCTATGCCAAGGCGTGGAGGGCCAAATAGAAAATAATAGAGATGAGATTTGGAACTTATGAAGCCTCGTATGACAATTTGCCACGTCTGCTATCTGTTATCCAACAAAGAAACCCTGGGACCTCTTGTGCACTCAAGACATTCCCCTCAATTGAACATCCTGACAAGATTGTGCTGCAAAGAGCGTTCTTAGCTCTACATGCATGCAAGATGGCATTCGTGCACTGTCGTCCAGTTCTTTGCATTGATGGGACATTCTTGACTGGGAAGTATCGAGGCCAGATACTAATAGCAATTGGGGTAGATGGGAACAATCAGGTATTGCCCTTGGCATTTGCTTTTGTTGAGAGTGAGAACAGCGACACCTGGTACTGGTTCCTCCATCTGGTTAAAAAAGAAGTTGTTGGTATGAGGCCCAATGTGTGCCTAATACATGACAGGCACGCCGGTATGCTTCGAGTGATAGAAGAGTTAAAATTTGGGAGTATGGATAGAGGATACCTCGGCGAGTGGGAAGATGTACAGAGTAGGTGGTGCATGCGTCATATAGAAGCTAATTTCTTCAAGCAATTCAAGAACAAAGAGTTGATGAAAATGTTTAAGAGGCTATGCAATCAGAACCAGGAGGAAAAAATCAATGAGCTTTGGAAGAGGTTAGGCGAGTTGACAGGCAAATGCAGTGATCAGCGTGCAGCGAGACCAGCGCCCGCCGTTCCTGACCCTCAAGCACTCAGAGCTCTCCCAATAGATAGTGTAACATTGGTTAGAAGAACTGGGGAGCAAATTCGGAAATTTTCTCAGTGGATTGAGAATGAGCCAAAAGAGAAATGGGCAAAGACTTATGACACAAGTGGTGCTAGATATGGTATAATGACAACAAATTTGGTAGAAGTTTACAACTGAGTGATGCGCGGTGTCCGTAGACTCCCACTAGTTGGTATAGTGGGGTTCATTTTACATGGGACATGTAGGTATTTTAGGGAGCGGTTCCAAACAGTTCTTCCCTCTATGCCGAACAACAACATTTCATTTGGAACTTTCATGGAGAAAAAGCTAGCGGAGTGGCGTACAAAGGCCATGAAACATCGAGCTCTAGTGCAAGGTACTCAACAGCACAGGTTTGAGGTACTCTGCCAAGATAAGGCAGGCAGGGGTATCTACCGCAAGAGAGTAAAGCAGGAGTGTGTTCTCAAAGCCGACGAGACATGTCATTGCTCCTGTAGAAAGCCGACGCTGCTCCACAGGCCATGCACTCATGTCATTGCCGCGGCATTGGAGTGTGGCATCCAAGATGGAGTATATGTGTCACAATACTTCTCTAAGCAAGCAATATGTCACACATGGAGTGGCGAGATTTTTGGCTTCGGTGTAGCTGGGTATTTCACAAAGATTAACGATCCGATAATCTATACTCCTGACCCATTGAAACTCTGAGACAAGGCTGGAAGGAGGAAGACTCGTTGCATCCGCAACGATATGGACGAGTCGGAGGCAGGCAGGGTGAAGCGGTGCAGCAAATGCGATGAATGTGGCCACACCTACAAGTATTGTCCTAAAGACAAGGAAAAACCAAGTGCGGCGGAGGCAGGACTATCAGGATCAGCAGCAGATGGAGCTCGCCCTACGGGTGAAGGCACTACTTCAAGTCGACCCCGTCCTAGACATCCTCGTGGAACGTCCGGCTACGTGGTGTAGTTTGTGTGTTCTATGTTGGCAAAAGGCTTTGCTTGTAATTTCGTTCGAACTTATCGATGTGTTCGCATTGTGTTGTGTTGCGAACCACTTGTTAGACTTCCGCATGTAATGTCTTTATGTTTCGTGGCTTGTAATTTTGTTGTTTGTTTTTTCATTCTCGTTATGTGCCTCTTTCTTATGAAAGTTATCTTATAAATAACCTGCACTCTTCGATGTTTCTATAAGTATTCTTCTGTTTTAGATAACTAGTTTTTACAATTATATTATTACCTTCTTACTTGCCCTAACATTTAACACATTCTTTTTAGAGATGGCGCATAAGCACACACCTGAGTTGTTGGATCCAGCGATAGATCACCGCCACCGGTCTTCCCTTACTGCGGTGGAGGGGGCTCAGCTTGGGACGTTCCGGCCACGGTCGTCACGCGAGCGACTTTTGGTTTACGACTCCTTCGTCGGGAGGTATGGATTTGCTGTGTTAATTTTGCACTGTGTTAATTTTTTAAATGACATATTATTTTGCTTTTGCAGGTTGCGTGAGGCCGGCCTCCTACTGTTGTCTCGGCTGGTGGAGGCCGCTATCGGCGACGCCGACCTGACCAGACATTGGGATGTGGACAGGTTCCTCCTAGCAGTGTTGGTAGACCGGTGGAGGCCGGAGATGCACACTTTTCACCTACCGTGCGGTGAGGTAGCCCCTATCCTGCAGGATGTCTCGTACTTGTTGGGGCTACCGCTCGCGGGAGACGCTGTCGGGCCAGTTGACATGGGTGCGGACTGGAAGGATGATCTGACGGCATGTTTTACACCCGTACAGTGCGCACTAGCTCTACCGCTCGAGCCGTTGCAACAGCACCGCAACACCGGACCTACGAAGAGGTGGCCGCTTTAGTTCACTATGAGTTCTTTCTACTTGAAATGACTAGCGTACTATGTATGTAACTTGTAAGGTGCCTAACATTTCATCCAACGCTTGCAGGTCAACCAGCTATAGGATGAGGCCGACGAGTACTCCTTCAGCCGTTGTTTGGTGGCGTATTTGCTGTGGCTTTTTGGGTGGGTGATGTTCTGTGGCAGTCACGGGCACGCGGTCGACAAGTGTCTCGTGCACTACGCCAGGAGCATCGCCGACGCCGCGGTCGGCGAGGTGCCTTAGTGGAGCTGGGGTTCTGCGTTGCTGGCGGCTCAGTACCGTGGCCCCCTGCGAGGCTTGCACCAAGACGGACCCTGGCGCGATCTTCGGTGGGTGCCCTCTCTTCATTTCTATTTGGGCGGCTGAGAGGATTGCGATCGGCTGCCCCCTTGTGGACCAATACCCGTACGAGCCATCGCTGTACGAGAACAGACCAGCGGTCGACTACCCAACGATGGGTACTCTGTGGTGCCGGCGTCAGGTACGCTGCAAGTACTCGTTGATATTATACTACTATTGTTAAGTTCATCCTACGTCACATTGACCTTATTGTATTGCAGCGCTGATGGGCTCACGTCCAGGTTAGGCGGTTGTACGCAGAGTTTGTTATGGAGTTCGACCGTCTTCTGCCGACCGACATAGTGTGGGAGCCCTATAGTGCCATGGCTACCCGCGGTCGTGTGCTGTTAGGCCTGTCCACACTCTAGACGAGGGACCAGGCGTACTAGATTATTACGGTTCCGATGGTGTTCGACATCTGCGTCGAGCCTCACGCACCTTACCGCGTGATGCGGCAGTTCGGCTTCCGTCAGTCCTTTCCAGTACCGTTTCCAACGAGCGTCACAGCTGCTGTTCGCCGGTAAGTGATTTTACTATGCTTTAATATGTTGCATTAACATCCACCTGTCCACAATAATTTGCTTTGTCTATCATTCGCACTAATATGGTACATTAATTTGTAGGTACTCGTGCAAGGGTCAGCAGTTAGCTGGTCACTGGCCCGCCAAGTTGGGGCCTTTTGTCGACGACTGGTTGCTCGCAACCGAGGAGGTCATGGACCACGCAGGAGAGCCACACACGGAGGAGGGGTACTAGGCGTACCTACGTTGGTACTAGCCACACACCTGTACTAGGGTCACCTTCGCTCCAATGGAGCAACAGGCCCACGCCGCGAGCGCTAGAGACCTCTACGCCAGGCACCGCGACCAGGACTTCGCTTGTGCGGTGAGTACCCTGCATCGCACCATCGCCTCATAAGCCTTTCTGTTGGTCAAATGTTACGAATATTTACATTCAAATTAACCGTGCAAGTCGTTGGTGTAACAGGGTCGTCGTTGATGCTTCAACGGTGATCCAATGGTTAGGCGTGGGGATTGAGGTGGGCGCAGATGAGCACCTGTCGACGTACACGCGGATACAGGACTCGATGCGCTCACCTGTCGTGCTACCAACGTTGCTCAGGCAGACGCAACATCACAGGTGCGACCCCGACCGACTGCTCCTCATCCAGCTGCACACGTTCCTAGGCCAACACCCCCTCCCTTCAGAGGTACGTATATTCAAGGTTTATTTGTACATCGACAATCAATTGATATGCAATTTATGTGTTAGCTTACAAGGGTCTCGTCGTCGATGTGTAGGCTTCGCTCAGTTTGGGACGACGCCGGCTGCCCACTCCTGGCAGGCTGCTACTTCATCGTCGCAGGTAGGTGCGTCGGCCTCGCTGTTTACGCAGTTCTTGCAGGACGTCGGGACTTCGTCACAGGCGGAAGGCATGTCTTGGCAGGGTCCTGCTGGGACATCGTCGGAGCATGGGTGGGCTACCGCCACACACTTTGACCTCAGTGATTTCGACTTCCCAGAGTCGACAGAGGACGTCCTTGGTCCCTCACAGCTGGGAGGCGCAGCGCTGGTGCATACGCAGGAGCAGTCGCCCTCCACTCCGCTCCTAGACCCTCGTGCTACCCGTGCTATCCCACCGGATCGCTTCACGTACTCCCAGGACCACATGCGAGCACAGGCCCGGAGGACCAAGCGGGATGGTGGCGCGGGGCAGGGCCAGTAGAGCAGACTTCTCTTTTTTTTTCTTGACATGCTTGTACTATATGGTTGTAGACTGAATATATTGTTGATATTCGGGACTCGCATTCCTACACTTTGCTGTTACTTTTTACAAAAGCACGATCCCTTTCGGTGCATGCACGAGTACTTTCGGTCGCACTGATGCAGCCTCCTTTATTCGTGTGCGATATGACTGCGGAATGGTTTCTCATGCCCTTACATATCACATCGGCATACGTCCAATCTTACTTTCGGTTCCATCCCGCCTTCTAAAAGGGCAGAAGGCCTTATTCCACCCATATATAGGGCAGCAGGGTATACATTCGCATATGTCCACTCTTACTTTCGACGGCAATCAGGCCGACCCATCGTGCCCCATGATGTAGACATGTAAAGGTTATCACTGCAATTTTGGTGCCTACATAAGTCCCCATAAAAGAGCGATGCAGCACAAAATTTCTTCATCTGTGTACTCAACAAGCGCTAGCACAACCCTTCATCGCACCAGCTTTCGGCAATGGCTAGACGCCGGGGCGTTGAGGATCCCAACTGGCGTAGTGATCCTTGTGCATACCTATTCCCACCTTGGTGCCAGCGGCCTCTCTGCCTTTGCGGTGTCCGATGCCAACTAATAGCTTCGATGAATGCAGACATTCGAGGAAGGCGTTTTTTTAGGTGCCCTAACTATGACCGTGAGGTATTTCATTCTCTGCATATGCATATTCAGTTTGCATGAGCGATTGTTTATTCTTCTTCCAAATCTATTCGTCAGGCCCATGCTACGACTTGTGGATACATCGAGTGGGTCGATACAGAAAATCCCGTTCTCGACCTAACCACTTGTTTACAAGAAGGACGCTGGTATTTCTCATCAGAAAGTACTGAGCAATACTTGCAGAGAAAAGCAGCTTACGAACGACAACATTGTGAACAATAGTGCGACTGGCGGGTACTAACAGGTGCACTCCCTCCATGGGAAGCCCGTCTAAAATGCAGATGCGGTGATCGTTGTCAGGTTCTCCATTCCATAAAGCCAAGTACTTTGGGTTAGAGGTTCTTTGTTTGCCCAAATATTCTAGACGACGATTTCATGGTGAAAATATTTTGATTATCATGAATCCTTATTTTATCACAACATTCACTAACTTTGTTCGCTTCACGTCTATTCGTTTCTCCCAGGAACCGCCAAGAAGATGTCAATACAAACAATGGATAGATACCGAAAAGATTCTAAGTGAACCAACTTCCCGTGTGGTGCAGCTTGAATTGCCAGAACAATACAGGTTTACTAAAGCGCAATTTGAGAGGGGAGAGGGATCCTCACATAGGGGTTAGCTATTATCGGACAACTTACCTTAGTCAAATATGTAATGTTATGTTTCGTTGTCCCACTACTATATCGTTGTCGTGTTCAACTCTTGCACTACCTTCCTTCTAGTTCGAATCTAGTCTTATCCATGTAACCGCAATGGAACCAGATGTATCATGTTCAAATTGTACTACTACTTCTCCTTGTTTCAGTGCATATAATGTTTCTGCGATCGAGACTACGATAGGACAATATCAATTTTGTACACTAATACCACAAATAAGTTACAACATCAACTCTTACTTAAAATATGAAATTGCAAAACTACCGACTTCAATAGAATTTTTAAAATATTATCAACAAAAATTTTTTTAAGTGTACTTTACCTTTGTATTATATATTTTCATTTCTTTGGGTTATTAGGAAAACCGCTCTATTAAGAGGAATGATGCATTGACATATGAGGAGTGATGAATGTGCTCAAAATCAATTCTAAAAAAATGTTTCTCAGTTTCTGTGTTCTGGAAATTTTTGGTGTAACATACCCAAAATTCTAAATTTCTACATTAGCATCTAAAATATGGAAAATGATTTTCATGAATTAGAGACACTAAAATTTTCCATACAAAAACCCTGGGCGAGCCTAAGAACATTAACTTTGATTTACAAATCCGTGATTATTTTAAAACCTTTAACTAGATAGTTTCAAAAAAAAATAAAATAAAACATAGTGTGTGCATGTAATTGCATGATGTATTGTTGAGCTTGGAGTTATTTTTCTTGTTTATGGATTTTATTGGCATTTCATATTAGGACTCATGAGCATTAACTTAAAAACTTGAAGTAAATACTTAATGTATATTTACAAGGATATATATATATGAAATATATGAAGTTGAGTAACTAAAAGTAAATCCCTGCCCAACAACATCATATTAGGTCAAGAATTATTTAAGTATAATTTTACAGCATTTAATTATATTTTATAATAGGAAACATATAAGCAAAGATAAGCTTATTGAATATTTAAAAATAATTGGAGCAATATAAAATCATGGGGAAATTCATGTAGATACTATTTAATATATATATCTCACTAGAATTTTGGTACAATTTTATAAGTACCTTTGATATCCCAAATAATTAGTTCAAAACAGTTAAACTATTAATTAACTCTGAACCCTAATCGGCAAAACGGATACACATCTCATATGTGTATTTTATCACATGAAAATGTGTAGAGGTTATAATTTATTCAAATACTATTTTATTTATAGTATATTAATATAATTTTTCCAGAATTTATTTTGTAGCTTTTGACCTTCTAAAAATTCAAATCAATTTCAGCTAAACTGAATTTCTCTATTTTTCTGAAATTAAAATATAAATTATTTTTGTGTGAAACCAAAGAAAATGGAATCTAGGTATTTTTATCTATCCCCAGAAAAATCCACCCTATTTTATCATGCTCACAAAATAATTTATGGAATTATAAAGAAGGGGGAAAGAAAGAAATAGGGAAAAACACTAACCTTTGCTGAGCACTATGTCCACCAGTTTTCATACCCATCCCTCTCCTTCTTACCTAGCATAGTACGCCCTGGACCCACTTGACAGCCAATAGAGCTTGCTCCAACTCGGTGCATATATTTTTCCACCGCCCTAACACACAGAGAGAGACAGAGGGCGAGAGAGAGCGTCGCCGGAGGTGCTCGACGCGTGTCCGACGTCGTGTCCATCGCTGAGCTCGCCCTTATCATCCGCCAGCCACGTCACAAGATCAATCTCTCCATCCCAGAGCCGATCCAATCGAGGGAGGAAGCCCTCAGCCTCTCTGTCACCCTCACCATTGCCGCCGACCGCAAGGAAGACGATGGTCCCATTCGCCGACAAGGCGCGCTCGTCATCAACTCTTTCCCGTTCCATACTCCTCTCTCCATGCCGAGCAAATCTCCTGTTGACACCCTCCCGTTTTGTGCGGCCAATCATCGGGAACGCCGTCGTGCCCACAGAGGTCCCGGGGCATGCACCGAGCGCCGCCGCCAGGAGGTTGTTGCTGTTCCGGCTGCCATGGACCACCTCGAGCCGAGTCGTCGCGCCACCAACTTCCCCTCTTGGTCCTCTGCAAAAGCCCCCAAGAATCCCAACCAAAGTCACAGTGAGCATGGAGATCGGCATCGTCTTCTCCAGCTCCGGCCGCCGAACATCATCATCGATTCCATCCTCTCCGGTGAGTCACAGTCCGATTCCTTGCGCGTGGAGTATCCCCAGGACCTATCTAACACCATGTGCATGCATTCATGGTAGCTCGAAGGCCAGATTGATCTGTCCACATTCGCCGGAGCTATGCACCGCCGCCGAGAAGCTTTCTTCTTCGCCACCACTGTCCGGACCTTGCCAACTCCAACCAAGCTCTCGGTGAGTACGCAGGACCTCTATAGACCCGCATGCATGCACATATTTAGCCAATACATGGTCGTAGGTGCACATGCACCACCACCAGGAACATCCTCCGCTCGCACTTGCCGCCGGCGCTATTCCGATGTCCACCAACCGAGAAAAGAAATGGAATGGAATCGCGATAGTGTCCTCTTCATTTTACCTTTTGGTCTCTTCTTCTTTTATGCCACCGTTCGCCGCCGGCGAGCTTGCCAAGTCCACGGCCGAGCTCCCAGTCTATCGAGCAGCTCAAGATTAAAAGGCAGGGACCTTGTTTTGAGAATTTAAATAACTATAGGGTCCTATCTGTAAACACTTCTCACACATAATAGTCATAGGGCTGCGGATTGATTTCAAGAAAACCAAAGGGCCTTCTTGCAAAATGAACAGATACTGCATGTGGACCCATTCTAATTAAAATCTGGAAAGTATAAAGAAAATAACTAAAGCATTAATAATTAAACTGAAAATTGTGCACACTTGCAAAATCCATATAAAATCAAATATAACTCATTTTGAGGTGAAACCAACTCCAGTAGGTTCATAAAATTGTAAACTTTAATATTGTATAATAAAATCCTCTTCTCACAGTAGGATTTTTATTTCTAAATTTCAAATATGAAATAGTTGAAATATAACTTGTAAAATTTGTAGAAAATTCATTTATAATCCAAATAGAGTGAACTAAATTTCTGTAGAATCAGTAAAGTATGAACTTTAATTTGGTAAAATAAAATATGGTACTTTATGTACAGTAAATGAGACTAAAATTGTAAGTAATGTGAAAACACTTATTTTGCAATTAGGACTTATTTAATCTCTAGAAAATTAATAGTTATTCCCAAAATTATAAATTCACTGTTGTTCATCTTTGAATTATATACCTTTTGATTTGGATAAAAGGAATTTTACAAAACTACCTCCTATAACAAATTTAATCAAATAACTAATTCTCTTGTTGTCAAATTGGTAAAATTCATAACTTATAAAATAGCAGTGATAAAATAGAAATTTCTTCACCTAAATTCATTTTAAGACATAACTAACCCACTGTGAGGACTTCATGCATTTTAGAGCATTTTGGGTTTTTCGCATTATTTGGATGTTTATTCATTTTGTACATTATGATTATTTAGATTTCGACGTTCCGAAGTACGTGGAGCCAGAACCTGAGTTTGATTGTGATTTCTCACAGCAGATAGGCAAGCACCTAAGCATATAGGACCTATAGGACCTATGTTTTCTCTAAAAATGATTTGGTTGCAATCTATACGTATATATATACGCATGCATTGCCTAGATATTAATATTGTCGGTTTGTGGTGTATGGGTAGAACCTATTTATGCATTCAGTTCTGGTGATATTGCTGTCCTTATACCCTATTACCGCTGGTTGGGATTACTTGGGATGTCTTATTCATTAATGCTTAGCCATGCTTAGTGCTAATAGAACTATAGGGATGGACAGTGCTATTAATTGTGGTATATGGACAACTTACATTATTGGGCATAAAACTTGAACACTTACACTAAATAATGGTTGATGAAATATGTTGGACTTGGACGGGTGATAGGGCGATGATGGGAGGTTGGTTTCCCCTGATGCAAGTAGCCCCGTCTAGGTCGTTAAGGACCAAACATTTTGACATCTAATCAAGCATCCTACGTACTTACCACATGCCTTATTTGGGACCGGCTTGTTCTTACTAGTTCTACTGTGATCATTTATACCACGTTGGAGAGTCGTGAGGCAGGTAGCCTTTGGAGGGCCTCGGGTGCCTAGGTTTGGCCGGGGGTGCCTCTCGCGTGGCGCGCCCGCCTTGGTCACATCACGCACGCACGTGACTGAGTCGTCGGGAACCCCAGCGTGGTATAGGTGGTTGGGGTGGGGCTAAGAAAGGGCATGTAATGAGCTTGAATCATTTGTGTACCGCACTCGACGGGGTGTGTAGCATTTGACCTTTGTTCATTTCGTGTGGGTCCAGTTGTACACCTCTGATCAGAGTATAATCTATTCGAATAGCCGCATCCTCGGTTATGGACAATGCTTGATGTGTTAGTCAGTTATGTTAGCATCAAATGTGGATTATTATGGATGGGATTATGTTTGATAGTGGGGTTGGCATGTTGTGCCATGTTGGTATGGATTTTGGTAGTCCATGGTTGATGATGAGAGCGCCGTTTGGGCTCATTTGCTTATACATTTCAGAATTATATACTTGCTGTCCATAAATTAAAATGATGCTAGATTTGCTCGTCCTTGCTTATTTTACTCATTAATTGCTCAATAAAATTAGCCTTATGCAAATGTTGAACCTAGAGACCCACTATAAGCTAGAAAGCTTGCATACTTCTCTCTCCCTTATGTATATATAATTTTGGGTAAGACTTGCGAGTACAATCTTGTACTTAACTCGGCGCCGCTGTTTCAGGTGAGGATACCGGTTATGAGTTATGCTTCTTGTGTGGTCATTGCTCTGCTGAGGGCGGTGAGGGTAGTGAGTAGCTTTTCAGCTAGACTCTTGCCCTGGTTGGTTGCCTTGTGGGATAGTTGGCAAACCACGGGTCTTACTTTTGTTTATATGAATTTATGAAATTTCCGCTGCTATAGTTTGTATTGTATGATGGGTTGCTAAATCCCATTGTGATATATGTATTTTACTGTCCTTTTATCTACCACTATGCATTTGTGATGTTTATCAATTGCTTGCGATGAAAGTGCAAGGCTAGTCGTTTTTCCTGGGGACTAGCTGAGCACGAGTATGAATTTTGATCAATTGAGATATTGTAGAGCTCTCGCAATTTGAGTCAAGTCTCCTGAGATGTGTAACATCTGGTCGCCGCCTTTGTGTGGTTTGATGGGCATGTCTCAGGCTGAAGTTGACTGGCATGCGGAGTCTCAGCAATATCTCCTTTGCTCATTATTCGGCATTATGGATTTTATATCGAATGATGTCAATTTGTGATCATGGGCACATTGAGATATGAGTGGCTATTTATGCGTGTATGGATCCCACTCATTCGACATTATGTGATGGTCACAAATTACATTGGACGGTATGATTTCCGGGTGCCCACATTTGGAGTTGTCCGAAAACGATTTTCGGAATTTCCGAAAATAGACAGAACCAATTTTGGCTTTTGAAAATTTTCAGAGCTATCCGAAAGTGATTTTCGGAATTTCCGAAAATAACTGAGAAGCAAAATAAGGTTCTGTAAATTTTTGGACTTGTCCGAAACTACTTTTCAGAACTTCCAAAAATGATAGTGAAGATAATAAGTTTCTGTAAATTTCCGAAGTTGTCCGAAATCGTCTTTTGAAATTTCCGAAAAATGTGTGGGAACCAAAAATTGCTTCTAGAAATTTTCGATGGCAATGGGGTGGGACAGAGGGCGGCAAGGGGTTACATGCAAAATAGGCACCTTGCCGCCCTTGCAGAGGACGGCAAGGGACCTAGACGCAAAATACGCACCCGGCGCCGTGTGGGCACCATCAAGGCGCGCACGGTGCCGTGTGCCACGTCAGCGTGCCGCCCAAGTGGAGGGCGGCAGACTCTATTTCTTCAAATATTTTCGCCACTATAATATTTCTGTAAATATTTAAAATAAATCTAAAAATAAAAAAAATTCCACTATATGGATGCCTCGTTGAATGAAGAAAAAGGCCCAAGAGCCCATTCCCTCTACATAGCCCACCAAAGATTCGGTCAAGGTATCAACGAATAAGAAGTCCCTTGATTTCACTTTTAGAAGTTGATGATTCAAACAAGGAAAACCATTTAGAATTAAAAAACTGAAGTCGTATTTTTGTGATTTGTAGGCATAGATTAAGTTGAATTAATCATATATAAAGAGGAAAACAAAATATAAAGAGAAACATGGGCATTATTTCTTTCCTTAGTAAGGCAGAAGGTGTTATGAAACCATTGGCTAGACGCCGTGCGTGGGGCTTTAGCCCACATGACTCCGCCTCCCGTGGTTTCTTTGATATGTTTCAAATAAATGTGCAAACCATTTTTTGCATGGAGTTTTTAATGAGACATGTGTATAGCACGGTATTCACCCAAGGGAGGTGTAAAACCATCGGCTAGACGCCGTGTGTGGGCTTAAGCTCACATGATTCCGTCTCTCGTGGTTCTTTGATATATCTCCGGTTAGAGATATATCTGGGCTCATACCAAATATATGAAAACTTATACGAATTAGTGCAACGTGCGAATTCGTGCTGATAACGTGTTAAATAACTAGTGGACCAGTAACTAGTAACTAGTGGCCTATCGCTGGTCTAGAATAGGTGATGACAATCTCTTATACACAAGCACACACTAGATGAACAATGGACACGGGTATAGGAAGAGGCATCAATGTTTTATTGCTTTCTCATATGTGGATATATCCATATCTCTCTACCTCTCTCTCAATATATATATCCATAATAAAAAGAGTCCTATTAAAATAAGTTTCCGTATATTTGGTATGAGCCCACGTATATCTCTAACTGAAGATATATTAAAGGAACCACGGATGACAAAGTCATATGGGCTTAAGCCCACGCATGACGTCTAGCCGATGGTTTCATAACAGAAGGCACCAAACAATTCAGATTCCACACCACCTAGGCCATTTCCAAGGGAAGGCAGGGCTTCACATGTCCGATTGGGATGGGGAGTCCAAGACAGGAAGTTGTGAAATAGTATGGGCAAATCAACTCTCATTAAAACAAAGAAACATTAAAAAGAAGTAAGTTTGTGTGTTTCTATGTTATGAAAAAGTGCCGCAACTTATTAGATTTCATATTTTATTGCGTTATGCAAGACTTCATTCGAAATATTAATATGTATACCGTATTTTTTAATAAACTAACGCTTAATTGTTTTTTCGATAGAGTGGGTACACCACGATATAATTCATGCATGGGTCCGGCGCCACTGCTGCTAAGGTAACATCTATAAAAATGTTCTCTGTAATTATTTACTCACTAAGAACTGGCTAGATAAACAACAGGCCCATGTCTGAGCACGTGTGAGCTGTGCAATCGCATAGGACCTCCAAATTTAGGTCTTCACAAAAATTATGTGTTTTAATTTTAACCAATATATTCCGATATATTTAGAATCTCTATGTTCCAGTTTTTGAAACCTCACTCTTTCTGTTCTATGGTTGGAATGAGTTGTTTCCTTCCCAACTCCGACAAGTGTTTGACGGTAATCATAATTACATCAAAGAATTGTATTTTGTGATGATGATGTGAACGTGCGTTCTAGACCATAAAGATTCCATTTTTTCATTTGGTAAGAAAAAACTAAATTACTGCAACTATTCTTTTTCTACTTAGCTGAAACGCCACTACATAATATATGCATGCGGGAGCTTATTGACATAGCTCTAGTTGTCACTGGTTGTAAACAATTATTGCTTGTTTGACAGCAGAATGTAGCTAAAGAGGAGTATTAGACTGATACTAGCTTTCCTAGCATAGTTGGAAGGCTGCAGATAAAGAAAAAACAGTGATAATAGTGACCTGTCATGTATTACAAATAATATATGGCCTTTTTTATTATCCAATCAGTATTTTCTAAAGATAAATACTTATTTTATATCTCAGACAAGGCCTCTAAATTGTTAGGGACGGCCCTGATAAAAAAACAAAGCATTCTCAGCCTTAATTTTATTATAAACTAACTCAATCTTGGCAAATGATGTAACCATAGATACTATTCATATAACCATTGCTCACATCATAGTTCAACCGGAAGATATCCAGATCAAGCAGTTCAAGTTCTGGAATCCAATTCGGCCATCTACTATAGTGCTGACTTCAAACAACACCCAAATATGCATATGAGCTCTGTTTTGTGCCTATAAGTATTTGATGGAAAACTCTTGGAGTCTTCTTTCCAATGGATTCAGTCTCATCTTCAAATTCCATCTCAGTAATCCACAATTGAAGAAACAAGGTGCAGCGTCATCTACAATGGGCTTATGGGCTTATAACTTCATCTGGGACCCCGGCCCAAGTGGGGCCCATGAGAGCTGTGCCCCAATCTGGTGGAGCACGGACCGTAGGGACCCCTTGGACGTCCTCCCACCCGCTTAAATAGCTAGGTACCCCTTCAGAGTTTTTTGGGTTTTGTTAGATTAAAGTTTTAGCCATTGCTACTTTACCTTGCACTTACGTGCGTCGGCTAGACCACCTAATTACTTGTCTTCGGAACCCCAACTTATCATGAGCTTTAATTTCTATTTGCAATGCAGATTGCTTTTATCTTGTTCTTATTTGTTCTTCGATTTGCTTGCAGCAATAACGTTGATCTGCACCAGCAAGATCAACAACCAACAGAGAGGTGTATCGATGGCTAAAGCGCAACACAACAACGTCTTGTACGGTTGTAGTCGGATCATCAACGTTTCTTTCAAATCGTAGTTATCTTAACTCGCCAAAAGATCAGGCCAATCAGAGTCGTGAGCATATCGAGTGGAGCTCAGGGTTTATTAAGAGGTATCAGAGCTTTCGTTGCTCGGTGAGTTTTTATCTACCAATAACCAGAAAATAACCATACAAAAAAAAGAATTGCATCCTTTACCTAGCCATATTTGTGCCATTGCATTGTTCTTTTCAGTTTTTGCTTTGTTGAGTTTTGTGCTGCATTGTCGAGTCGTGTTGCTGGTCTTAGCGTCTAGTCCGTTTAGAGTTTCGAGTTCTGGTCATGTTTAGTACCACTGTTGTCGCCGTCGCCATGTCTTTGTTGTTGTTGGGACCTATGAAAACAGAATTGCCTCGCCGCTAGGGTTTGATTTTTGTAGTTTTCAGAAATTTTGTCGCTTGGTTTTGGAGTTGATCTAGGGTTTGCCTAGACTTAGTCGTGCTTCTGTTTTAGCCGTGTTGAGAGGAGGAAGAATCGGTTTTTGGAAGTAATCAAGTTTGATTTGGAAGGAAATAGTAGATTAAATTGGTGAAAAATTAGTTTTCTTTTTTTTTATCCCAGACACCAAATCCGAACTCATAGTGCTGCCGGTTTCCCCTCCACCTTTCCACCGCAGGCCTCCCACTCCACCTCCCCACCGTAGGCCTCCCACTCTACCTCCCCACCGTATGGTTGTTTCCACTACCATACCATGAGTTGCTACACCTTGGTAAAAAAATTTTGGTGTCGGATTCGAGTTCCGTTTGCAAAAACGGAATCCATATGAGGAGAGCATTCCATTTTTGTATAATTTTAATTTTAGGGTTTGCACTTTTGCGGTTGAGTTCCTGTAATTTTTTTATATTTGAGTCCCTGTAATTTTACATTGAGATCCTTAAGTAGGTTCTTGTTAAAAAATCAAATAAAAAAGAGAAAAAAGGCAGAAAGGTGCTTAAAAAAGAAAAGAAAAGCCGCACCAAAAGAAAGGAAAAAAAGAAGAAAGAAAGAAAAAAGAAAGAAAGAAAAGAAGGAAGAAAAGAAAAAAAATCAGTTGTTATCTTTGAGATTGCTTTCATATATCAGAGTTATGCTTGAGTTTTTTCTAGTGTTATCTTGTGATATCGTTTGTGTTGTGGCTCACGTTTCTAGTAGTTCTAGTTTAGGACCAACACAGTACTAACTTTGAACAATTATTCAACTTTGTATTTTTTGATTTGAGCATTTGCTATTTCTTTGCTACATATTTAAGCCTACCCAGAGCTCCATAGATTTGATTGCAACCATATAGCAAGTGTTTGCTAAGGCATCGATACATCCAACTTCCATTGGGGTGTTTGGTTGAGTCGGTGTATGTCACCATTCCATTCCACTTGCATTGGTAAGAATTTGTAAGAGATTAGTTAAAAGCTTGAGTATGTGTGATATTTGAGCTTCCACTACCTAGAAGTTAATAGGAACATTCTTATTTTTGTGTATGTTCTTGTTTTCTACTAACAACGGCAGGGATATGCAAGACAATTGGGGATAATTGTGCTCAACAACGACATCTTCGTCGAGATATAAGGAGTGATCAACATGACACATATGAGGTAAGTGACGTTGTTCTAGCTAAGATCAAATATACACTATCTTATTTTGAAGGAAATTATGATCCTCATGTTTATATTAAATGGGAGCTAGCAGTTGATAGAGAATTTAAAAAACATGACTTGTCTGAGAAATATATGGTTATATGTGCCTCTAGTGTTCTAATTAAAAATGTTTCTTATGATTGAAAATATCTTTGTAGGTATAACAAAATACCTCAATCTTGGAAAGACCTGAAACAATATTTGAGACATGTTTATGTTCCCATGCATTATGCTGATATTCTGCTCAATAAACTGCAATGTTTAAAATAAGATACTAGAACTGTTACTTTATGCTATCATGACATGCATGCTTATTTATTATGTTGTGGTTTAGATGAATGTGAAGAAGCTACAGAATTGAGATTTTTATGTAGGCTTAACAAAAAAATTCAGGACATGCTTGTTTGTCAAAGATATAGATCCCTTTCTCATTTGTTACAACTTGCTTGCAATGCTGAAAGTAAAATAGAGGAGTACATGAAAAAGCAATACGCTATGTTTTTGTCTCCTATTACTAACCATTTGCACGAAGTGCATAATCACGAAAAGGAGAGAGACATGAATGAGCCGTCATTCCCATTTTTCACACTCAAGTTCGATGCACCTCCATCATCTGAAGAGAGCATCAAAGGTAAACTAAATGGTGCTGAAATTAATTAAGATGAGTGTGCTCTTGATGAATTAAATTTGTCCACTTTTCGTGCTAAAGTAGAGCAACCATTAGTGGAACCAATTATTGAGATTTCTTTGTCACAAGTTGAATTGTTTGCTGTACCTTATGATAAAGAAGAGTTGTGTGATAATGTTTCACTTATATCAATGCCACAACTAGTGAATGAACATGTTATTTCTACTATTAGTTCTTCGTGTGCTGATTTTAAGCTTGTTGTTTATATTGCTAATGAAGTTGAGGAACGCGAATTACTATCTCCTTTAAGTACTTTGGGCTATGTTATGTTTGATGACTTTTGTGAGCTCGATAATTTGAAGGAGAAATTATTTTCTATTGATTTGCCATATCCAACTAATACTATATTTCATATCTTTGACAAATATAATGATAAAGGAATATATTTGGTGCACAGAGTTTAAACATGTTCAATTTTCGAACCACTTGTAGCCATCGATCAATATTGCCAGCTAGAGAATTATATTATTACTCATCATGATACTTTGAGTTTGTCTAGTTTTGATTGGAAGAAACATATTGTTTTAAATGGACTACGTGAAGAGCACCATATGAAAAAACCGAGGACGGTTTTCAGTGAAGAAGGGGAGAATGATGTGACCAAAGCTACTAGTGATACAATCGGTGCAAACATTATAGTTCAACGGAAGACATCCAGATCAAGTAATCCAAATTCTGGAATCCAATTCGGCCATCTACTATAGTGCTGACTTCAAATGGTCTCCAAATATGCATATGAGTTCCGTTTTGGGTCCATGAGTACTTGATGAAAATCTTTTGGAGTCCTCTTTCCAATGGATCCAGCTCCATCTTTAAATTCCATCTCAGTAATCCGCAATTGAATAAACAAGGTGCTACGTCACCTATAATGGGCCTGTGGGCTTGTAACTTTATCTAGGACCCCTGCCCAAGTGTTGCCCATGAGGAGTGCACCCAATCTGGTGAAGCACAACCTTAGGTACCCCTTGGACGTCTTCCTACACTCTTAAATACCTAGGTATCCCTTCAGAGTTTCTTGGTTTTTGTTAGATTAATGTTTTAGCCATTGCTACTTTACCTTGTACTTACGTTTGTCGGCTAGACCACCTAATTACTTATCTTTGGAACCCCAACTTATTGTGAGTTTTAACTCCTATTTGTAATTCAGATTGCTTTTATCTTGTTTTTGCTTGTTTCTTCGATTTGCTTGTAGGAATAAGATTAATCTGCACCGACAAGATCAACTACCTACGAAGAGATGTATCGATCGCTAAGGCGCAACACAATAACGTCTTGTACAGTTGTAGTCGGATCATCAACGTTTCTTCCAAATCGTAGTTATCTCAACTCACCAAAAGATCGGGTCAATCAAAACCGTGAGTGTATCAAGTGGAGCTCAGGGTTTATCTACATCTTGCAGTGTGGACTGCAGAGTTTAACTGTGTGTAATATATTATCAGTGACAATTACAATGGCAATAGTGTTTTCCGCCACTAATCTTGCAGGCGCCTCCGCTGCAGCGGTTCTGGCACCATGCGTTGCACTGCCCATCCAGAGGTGGTGGGCACCCCACGTCCGCTGCCCACGCGTTGTAATCATGGCAACATTTTAGTATCAAAGTATGAGCTTCATGCATAAGAAAAGAAATTAATTAGGAAATATTATTCATTCCCTGCCTTGGAAAATTGTATTGTCCTAATTAATGTACATACATAGTCAGGTGTTTGTTACATTGTAGGTAGGTTGAACAATTTGACATAATGGTTGTGGATTTTATGGGTTATTTCCTCCAAAAAAAAGGCCAGACTGTGAGACAACATGTATATGGCAGGGTTGTTCATAATTTCATCAAAATTCAAGCGGAATTCATGAATGGCTTAAATGAGATTCAAATTTGAATTTAAAAACTGAAAAGTTGTTTAAAAAAATCCTACAAATGCTATGATATTTGTAGTACAAAGTGGAATGAAAATTTTCGAATGAAGATTGATTTTGTGTTTTGATTTCCTATAAGCCAATCATTTGCGTGTTCAACCATTTGTGTCCAATCATTCACTATATATATATATGTGTTCACTATTTTGTGAAGAACTGAAGATGCTTAGACATACTGAAAAAGAGAAGACATAACATCGGAAGTACTGAAACTTACTCTCGTCAGCTGGTACCGGCCCGTCGGCACTTTGGGAGGCTACCAACGATGCTAGGAGAAGAAATGCTACAACACTTGTGATCATACGAACCATGTTTGTGTTCCTGCTGACCAAATAAAACCTTCTGTATGTTCTTCCTCCTGTAGTTTCAATGCGTTGAGTGTTTGCATTCCGATTACATGAGTGTGTCGGAATATGATCCGAATTAGTAACGTGAGTCTTGTGGGGACGCCTGGAGGGCCCACGGTTCGGTCATGTTTATTAGCGGATTTGTTTCCGTATTTGACAGCAGTCAGTCCGTCCTATAAATACATCTTGTAAGCCGCACGGAAAGAGTTGACGACTCATTGTATTTCCTGCGTTTTCTAAACTCTCCTCATATAGTGAAGATCGCCGGTTGGCGCCCGTGGTTTTTTCCCGCAAGGGTTTTCCACGTAAAATCTGTGTCTCGTGTTTGATCTTGTTTGATTATTCCCTAACAAGTGATATCAGAGCCTGACACGAGATTAGATTAAAAAAAAAAATTAGGGCTTTATTCCCTATTCTACGCCGCCGCCGAGAAAAAAAGTTTTCTCCTCGGCGTTTCCTTCCGTGCCATATCGAGACGGCGACTCGACGCGTCCGCATCGAGTCCAAGGCGGAGTCTGGTTCTGCGCTGTTCTAGTTCGAGGTTGAAGCGGATTGGTGGTCTAAAAAAAAATTTGCTCTGACCGGGAGGATCAAGGTCTGCTACTGTTCTTCTCTGGCTGGTCTTCGTGAATCAAGTGCTGATCTACTGTTGCTGCAGGGTGCTCACGTGAGAAGTACCTACCAGAAGACTTGCTCGTTGGTTTTTATTGCTGAACGTACACATCACGTGTACCAGGCTGCAGGTTTTTTGTTAGGGTTACACCTAATCTTCTGCATATTATTTTCTTCTGGTTATTGCTGTGATTTCTTCACCATGTCTACAGTGAAGTATGATCTTCCACCTCTGGATCGTGATACGAGGTTTGCTTTATGGCAAGTCAAGATGAGAGCTATTCTTACACAAGCTGATGTGGATGATGCTCTTGATAAATTTGGTAACAAGGATTTCAAATCTTGGACTGATGAGGAGAAAAGAAAAGATCGTAAGGCCTTGACTCAAATTCAACTTCATCTTTCAAATAATATTTTGCAAGATTGTCTGCAGGAGAAAACTGCAGCTGCTTTATGGCTCAAGTTAGAGTCGATTTGCATGTCTAAGGATTTGACAAGCAAGATGCATATGAAGATGAAGTTGTATACGCACAAGTTGCAAGAGGGTGGTTCTGTCATTAGCCATCTTACGGCCTTCAAGGAGATCGTTTCTGATCTAAATTCTATGGAGGTAAAATATGATGATGAGGATTTGGGTCTTATTCTTTTGTGCTCTTTGCCTAGTTCTTATGCAAACTTCAGAGATACACTTTTATATAGTCATGATACTCTAACTCTGGATGAGGTTTCTGAGGCGTTGCATGCCAAGGAAAAGATGAAATTGATGGTGTCTTCTGAAGGTTCTGCTTCCAATGGAGAAGCGTTGTCTGTTCGTGGGAGGACAGAAAATAAATCCAAGAGTGGCAATAGAGGCAAAAGTTCCAATGGTTATAGAGGCCGATCAAAATCTCGAAGCAAGGGAGATAAATTTTGCAAGTATTGCAAGAAGGATAATCACTTTATTGATGAATGTTATAAATTGAAAAATAAAGAGAAGAGAGCTGGCACATATAAAGAGAAAGGTAAATCCAATGATGAAGGTAATGCTTCTGTTGCTGCTTCTAAGGCAGATTATTCTGATGGTGATTCACTTGTTGCTTTTGCTGGATGTGCTAATAGTGGTGATGAATGGATTCTTGATTCCGCTGCTTCATATCATATATGCATTAATAGAGATTGGTTTGTCACCTATGATTCTCTCCAAGGTGGAGGTTCTGTCAGATTGGGTGATGACAGTCCGCGTAATATTGTTGGCATTGGGTCTATTCAGATTAAAATGCATGATGGTATTGTCAGAACTCTTACTGATGTGAGGCATGTTCCAGCTATGAGTAAGAATCTTATTTCTCTGAGTACTCTTGATAGTAAAGGGTACAAGTACTCCGGTGGAGATGGAGTTTTGAAAGTGTCGAAAGGTTCTCTTATTGTGATGAAAGGTGAATTGAAATCTCCAAATTTGTACCGTCTTCGTGGTACTACAATTACAGGTGATGCTGCTGTAATTTCTGATTCGTCATCTAATTCTGATGCTACTAATCTTTGGCATATGCGTCTTGGACATATGAGTGAGAAGGGCTTGCATGAATTGTGCAAGAGAGGTCTTCTTGATCAGCATAGCATCAGTAAGTTGAAATTTTGTGAGCATTATATTTTTGGCAAACACAAGAGGGTGTCTTTCAATACCTCTACTCATAAAAGTAAAGGTATTCTTGATTATGTGCATTCTGATTTATGGGGACCATCTCGCAAGCATTCTTTTGGTGGTTCTCGTTATATGTTGACAATCATTGATGATTATTCTCGTAAGGTATGGCCTTATTTCTTGAAGCATAAATCAGAAGCATTTTCAGCATTTAAAGAGTGGAAGGTTATGATTGAAAATCAAACTGAAAAGAAAGTTAAAAAGCTTCGCACTGATAATGGGATGGAATTCTGTTCTAATGAGTTTAATGCATATTGCAAGTCTCAAGGCATTGTTAGGCACTACACTATTCCTTATACGCCTCAACAGAATGGTGTAGCTGAGCGTATGAATAGAACTATCATCTCCAGAGCCCGTTGCATGTTGTCAAATTCGGGTTTGAATAGGCGTTTTTGGGCTGAAGCTGCTTTCACTGCTTGCTATCTTATTAATCGTTCACCCTCTATTCCTCTTGATAAGAAAACTCCAATTGAGGTATGGTCTGGTTCTCCAGCTGATTATTCACAATTGAGAGTTTTTGGTTGTACTGCTTATGCTCATGTTGATAATGGTAAATTGGAGCCTAGAGCTGTTAAATACATTTTTATTGGTTATCAATCTGGTGTTAAAGGTTATAAATTATGGAATCCCCAGACTCAGAAGGTTATGCTTAGCAGGAATGTTATCTTTAATGAGACTGTTATGTTTGTTGATAATCCTTCTGTTGATGCTCCTATTGAGAGAGAGAAAATAAGTGTGCAGGTGGAGCACTTAATTGATTCACCAGATATTGATAATGTTGCTGAGCAAGATGCACCTATTGCTGAAATTTCTCCAATTGTTGATGATTCTTCTGCTGTTGAGCATTCTTCTCCAGTTGTGCAGTCTCCACAACATTCTATTGCTGCTAATAGGCCTAGAAGGCAGCCAAAGCCTGTTAAAAGGTATATTGAAGAATGCAATGTTGCTTATGCTATGAGTGTTGCAGAAGAGATTGAAGGTAATTCAGAACCTTCTAATTATTCTGAGGCTATTACTTCTTTTGATCGCAACAATTGGATGACCGCTATGCAAGATGAGATGGAGTCACTTGAAAAGAATGGTACATGGGATTTAGTGAAGTTGCCCAAGAATAAAAAGCCTGTCCGTTGCAAATGGATTTATAAAAGAAAAGAGGGTCTTTCTCCTAGTGAGCCAGCAAGGTACAAAGCAAGGTTAGTTGCTAAAGGCTATAGCCAGATTCTAGGTATTGATTATAATGATGTCTTTTCCCCTGTTGTTAAGCATAGTTCTATTCGCACTTTGCTTAGTATTGTTGCCATGCATGATTATGAACTTGAGCAACTTGATGTTAAAATTGCATTCTTACATGGGGAGTTGGAAGAAGACATTTATATGAACCAACCTGAAGGTTTTATTATTCCTGGAAAAGAAAACCTTGTGTGTAGACTAAAGAAGTCTCTTTATGGTTTGAAACAATCTCCTAGGCAATGGTACAAGAGATTTGACTCTTTTATGCTCTCTCGTGGCTTTAAGCGGTCTGATTATGATAGCTGTGTTTATTTGAAGATTGTTAATGGCTCAGCTATTTATTTGCTTCTTTATGTTGATGATATATTGATTGCTGCTAAAGAAAAATCAGAGATAGCTAAATTGAAGGCACAATTGAGTAAAGAATTTGAGATGAAGGACTTAGGTGAAGCTAAGAAAATTCTTGGAATGGAAATTACTAGAGATAGAAAATCTGGTAAATTATATCTCAGTCAGCGAGGTTATATTGAAAAGGTTCTTCGTCGTTTCAATATGCATAATGCAAAACCAGTGAGCACTCCATTAGCTACACATTTCAGATTATCCTCAGCTTTATGTCCAGAGTCAGATGTTGATATTGAGTACATGTCTAGAGTTCCATATTCCAGTGCAGTTGGTTCTCTTATGTATGCCATGGTTTGTTCTCGTCCTGATTTATCTCAAGCATTGAGTGTTGTCAGTAGATTCATGGCTAATCCTGGTAAGGAGCATTGGAGGGCTGTTCAATGGATTTTTAGATATTTGCGAGGTACGTCTAATGCCTGTTTGCAATTTGGGAAATCTAGAGATGGGCTTGTTGGTTATGTTGATTCTGATTATGCTGGTGATTTGGATAAGAGGAGGTCTCTCACGGGTTATGTTTTCACCATTGGTGGTTGTGCTGTTAGTTGGAAAGCATGTTTGCAGGCTACTGTTGCTCTGTCTACTACAGAGGCTGAATATATGGCTATTTCTGAATCTTGTAAAGAAGCTATTTGGTTGAGAGGTTTATACTCTGAACTTTGCGGGGTTACTTCTTGCACTACTATACATTGTGATAGCCAGAGTGCTATTTGTCTGACTAAAGATCAGATGTTTCATGAAAGGACCAAGCACATCGATGTGAGATATCATTTTATTCGAGGTGTTATTGCTGAAGGTGATGTGAAGGTATGCAAGATAAGTACTCATGATAATCCCGCTGATATGTTGACAAAGCCTGTTCCTGGAGCTAAGTTTGAGCTATGCTCACGCTTAGTTGGTATTACAGTTTAAGTCCTAGTGACTTTTGGCGCCGGTGATTATTTATTATTGAAGTGAGTTGATTGATGATACTTCATTCGCTACAAGATGGAATTCGTCTCAAGGTGGAGTTTGTTGGAATATGATCCGAATTAGTAACGTGAGTCTTGTGGGGACGCCTGGAGGGCCCACGGTTCGGTCATGTTTATTAGCGGATTTGTTTCCGTATTTGACAGCAGTCAGTCCGTCCTATAAATACATCTTGTAAGCCGCACGAAAAGAGTTGACGACTCATTGTATTTCCTGCGTTTTCTAAACTCTCCTCATATAGTGAAGATCGCCGGTTGGCGCCCGTGGTTTTTTCCCGCAAGGGTTTTCCACGTAAAATCTGTGTCTCGTGTTCGATCTTGTTTGATTATTCCCTAACAGAGTGGCTAGTCAGATTTATAGCCAGGGACTAGCTGTAATTTCGGGAGTCATTAAAGCCAAAAATAAGGATTATATGGATACACAATTAGAACTTGCAAATTAGAGATTTCATGTTGGTCGTATATCTTGGAAGAGATTGAATGTCAATTAAGAAGTACTAATAGGCAACCAAATTTCATATTGCGGATTTGCTTCAGATTGAAGGATGTTTTAGTACGTAATAACTGAAGGAGATTGCAGTGCAAATAAATACATGTTGATGCCTTCCAAAATCAGGGAAGAAACAATATTAGTAGATTAATCAGGATTCAAAAATCTTCGTATCTTATCTTATCTATCTTGTAGTTCACTAACAGAGTCTTACATACTTTATTCCTCATTGTTGGTCATGATTGTCTCACTCAGATCCAACGTCCCAGTTTGCCCCTACCTCCCACCTTCCTTCCCATCTCCCGCACTGCACCCCCCTCTGCTCGATTCATGCCCGCACTTCCTCCCCTCCCCTAATCACTGCACGTATGCCCTCCTCTCCTCTACTCAAGGAGGCCATTGCCGTTCTCCTCTGCGTCGCCACCAACCGGTGTCGCTAGAAGCCAGTGACACCTCACCGATCTACTCGTCTACTCCCCAAACGCCCCTGACCCACCTGCATCCGTCTCATCCCCCTTCCTCTCCCAGCCCGTTCCGCCCTTCCCATGGAAAAACCCTAGAACCGCTGTTGCCCCTCCATCTTTGGCTTGCCATAGATGTCGCTGCCGCGACCACTCCCCTGCCGACCATCTACGCCGTGCCTCTTTGGACCCCCTCACTCCTAACTCCGCACGCCCGCACCTTCCTCGATCCCCCTCCCTGCCGCTCCCCCTATGCCACTTCCCTCACATTGCCACCGTCGTGTCGCCTTGTCGAGCATCCAGATCACTGTTGTCTCGGGCTGTGTTCTCTTAGGCGCTGCCACCACCGCCTCAGTTCAGCCATGCGCCCGATGGGCGGACACGGCCTCACGGCGTGGCACATCACCCCCTTCGCCGCCTCATCTGTCGGGCCGCCGCAGTCTTCGACACTGAACCGCTTCAGCCGCCCCATTCGCCGCAGTCATCAACATCACCTCTACTAGTGCCTGAAGGAAGGGATCTTGGCGAATGATGATATGGTTCTGCTACTACTCGACCAATCCAATGCCCTCGCCTCTGGCTGCTTGTGCACTGTAGGTATGGTCCTCCTTTCGTTCTTCTACCCGCTCTCTGGATGTACAGTTGGGTTACTGGGTTACTGAGGGAGGCATAATTAGGATGGATACAGGTCTGTTCTGTACTCCTGTCTTATTCTAGGTGTTTTATGTTAGAATATATTCTTAATAGCAACTGTCATCGGATATATTTTTTGTCTGTCCACAATGCTGCATTGATTGAATTGATGTGATGAGATCCATGGTTACATAACTTGGATATGTCTAATATTGTGCAAGTTAGCATGATTTTTTTAGATTCAGTTTTTAGAGTTTAGAGCTTGGTTAATTCCTGCAATTTTGGGATGAAAGGATGAACTTATGTAGTATAAATACGCTCAAGAATTGACAGGTGATGTCTTACTTTTCTTTTGTTGGTGAGCTGAAGGATAAGGTTGTTCATATTCAGAGGGATATAAAAAATGTTGGTGACATTGGAAATGACATTGCAGAGCACTGCAAATGACATTGGATGGACATAATCATTGGAGAATCAGATGCAGCTTTCGGATGGGCAGAGTAAGGCTATGGTTGGTGTGTGCCTAGGTGCCTGATTTTCTGATAGGTTTGATTTGGCGACGTGAAGACGTTCACATTTTGAGGCTTCCGATCAGTGATTGACAACTCGCAAGAGCTACACCCACACATCTATTTGTTATCAACCATGCTCTCACGTAGTCGACCTTACCACAAAGGTTTTATCCCTGCAAGCAATCGAAGAAATTCACAAGAACAAGGAAGAATACAATCTGAATTGTACATGAAGAATAAGCACTCAAAGTTGGTTCCCACAAACAAGACTAGTCAATGGCAAAACCGCGGCATATGGCGGCAGACTAATCTAAGCAAAACCTTACACTAAACGATGACGACTACTGGATATATATGAGTTGGCATATCCTAGGGTTAACCCTAGAGCACACACCCCTTAAGTTTAGCCCACGACATAATTACAAGGTCCAAGGTCCAAATCATATTTCGATTGGAAGAGGTACATGTCTTGCTTTGACGATTCGGGACACTTAGAAGGAATATTGACGTGAAACCAAAACCATCTGAAAGTAGATTTCAAGACCTTTCTAATAAATACTCATGGGCCCCGAGAAGCCTTATGGATCATTGGCTAGATCCGTTTAAAGTTGATGCAGTTAGGAAAGCCGAACCCGCGAACTAGACTTGTAATTCCCTTGACAGCTCCACATCTACACATGGCCTTGTATACTCCCTGCCATGGTCTTCTCCTTGATTTCTAATGATAATAAAATCATCACAAAAATTAAGTAGTAACCCATTCATAAGTGTAAATGTATGCATGCCTAAGAACGCATTCACCTGATGATTAATTTGGCGAGCACGAGCACGTGTTATGAGTCCTTGCACCATTGACGGTATGTGTGCATCCGACGAGGAGATGTCCTCATCATCCTCCCCTTCTTGAATTGAGGTTGTCCTCGACTCAAGCTCATTCTCTTCTCCTAAATATGGCTTTAAATCGATGATATCGAAAACATCATGCACACCATAATCTGCAGACAACTCGATCTTGTATGCTTTATCGTTAATCCTAGCAATAACCTTGAAAGGACCAGTAGGTCGATACATCAGCTAAGAATTTCGCAAAGTGGGAAACCTGTCTTTTCGCAACTGTAACCAAACAAGACCGGCCAGTTCAAAAAAACGTTCTTTTCTACCTTGACTACGAACAATATTATACTTTTCATTCATTCACTCAATGTTTTCTTTAGTGGTCTCATGCATTTTAAGCACAAATTCAGCACGTGTTTTAGAATCAAAATTTACTTTTTTGGAAGAAGGTGAAGGCAAAAGATCAATAGAAGCACGAGGCTTAAAGCCATGTACCACCTGGAAAGGGCTCATCTTCGTAGTAGAGTGTACAGAACGGTTGTAGGCAAACTCCACTTGAGGTAAACAATATTCCCACATCTTCAAATTACTTTTCAAAATGGCCTGCAACATTCTTGATAACGTACAGTTCACCACCTCAGTTCGTCCATCAGTTTGGGGATGACAATTAAGTTGTAGAGAATAGCAACTTCATCCCCAATTTCCTCCATAGCGTCAGCCAAAAATGACTTGAGAACTTCGTGTCTCGATATGAAACAATAGTATTGGGCATCCATGCGAACGAATGAATTCCTTGAAAAACAAATCAGCAACTGCCATATCATCGTCGCTTTTATGACAAGGAATAAAATGTGCCATTTTTGAAAATCTATCCACGACAACAAAAGTACTATCCCTTCCTCTCTTGGTCCTAGGTAATCCTAACACAAAATCCATAGAAATATCATCCTGAGGTACACTAGGAATGGGTAAAGGTTTATAAAGACCGTGCTGATTGAGATGAGACTTAACTTTATTGCAAGTACTACACCTGGAGACGTAATGTTCAACATTGCGTCGCATCTTTGACCAAAAGAAATGAGTGGCTCACACATCCTTCGTTTTCTTCACTCCAAAATAACCCATCAATTCACCTCTATGCGCCTCCTGTAACAACAAAAGATGAACAAAGCATGATGTGACACACAATTTGTTAGCACGGTATAATAATCCACCAGTCATCACAAATTTGTTCCAACTCTTTCCTATGCTACAATGTTCATATGGATCTTTAAATTCCAAATCAGTAGAGTACAAACTTTCGATGGTCTCCAAACCAAAAAAATTATAATCATAGCGAGATAACATGGTATTGCGTTTAGACAATGCATTAGCAATCATGTTTTCCTTCCCTTTCTAATATTTGATAATATAAGGAAAAGATTCAAAAAATTCTACCCATTTAGCATGTCATTTATTCAATTTAGCTTGACATCTAATATGTTTCAAAGATTTATGATCTGAATGAATAATAAATTCCTTTGGCCATAAATAATGTTGCCAAGTTTCTAAGGTTTGAACTAAAGCACACAATTCTTTATCACAAGTTGAATAGTTCAAACTAGGCCCTGACAAGTTCTCGCTAAAATATGCAACTGACTTACCTTCTTGAATCAAAACACCACCAATTCCAATTCCACTTGTATCACATCAAGTTCAAAAACCTTACCAAAATCAGGAAGTTGATGTAAGGGTGCGTGCGTCAGCTTCTCTTTAAGCAAGTTGAAGGTGTCTTCTTGCGCTTGTCCCCATTGAATAGGAACACCTTTCTTTGTTAGCTCATTCATGGGTGCGGCTATAGTGCTGATATCTCTCACAAAATGATGATAAAATCCAACAAGTCCAAGGAAACTATGCACTTGTGTAACCATTTTAGGAGTCGGCCAACTCTTGATTACCTCGATCTTGGTCTCATTCACTTCAATTCCTTGTGGAGCCAGAACATTACCAAGAGAAAAAACTTATTTCGTGCAAAAGATGTATTTCTCGAGGTTACCAAACGACTATGGATTTCTTTAAATAAGTACGTCATTAAAATAGACCACCACAAATCGTTCAATAAAAAGGTGGAAAACTTCATTCATAAGACACATAAATGTACTAGGAGCATTAATTAATCCAAAAGGCATGACTAACCACTCATCAATCCAAATTTAGTTTTAAACGCAGTCTTCCATTCATCACCCAATCTCATCCTAATTTGGTGGTATCCACTACACAAATCTACCTTAGAGAACACAACAGAGTCACTTAATTCATCATGCATATGATCTAACCTAGGTATAGGATAATGATGTCGAATAGTTATGTTATTAATGGCTCTACAGTCCACACACATGCACCATGATCCATCTTTGTTTCATACCAAAATAACCAGAACAACACAAGGAGAAAGACTCTCATGTACATATCCCTTGTTAAGCAAATCTTGCACTTGACGCTGAATCTCCTTAGTCTCATCGGGGTTGGTTCTATACGGCGCATGGTTCGGCAAGGAAATCCCGGGATCAAGTCAATTTGATGTTCAATTACTCACATAGTTGGTAGCCCTAGGGGTATTTCTGATGAGGACAACAATACCATGGATGCCACATCTATGCAAGTACAACTTCATGGTCTGGAATTGATTGTTTATCTGGTAAGGTTTTGGAAGGAATCGATTGTGATATATAGTTGATCAGCAATGGAGGAGCACAATTGTTGCTTTGAGGGCACCATAGACGATATTGAGGGTATATTGGGGCAAGGATTTATGTCGGCCGATGAATTAGAGGAAGTTGATATTGGACCAGGAGATAGACCTAGGCCGACATATGTAAGTACTAAGTTACATAATGATTATAAAATAAAGTTAATAGACTTATTAAAGGAATATGGAGATTGTTTTGCTTGGGAGTATCATGAGATGCCAGGATTAAGCCGATCGATTATAGAAAATCGACGGCCCATTAATCCAAGATGTTAGCCTTTTAAATAGCCTCCAAGATGATTTGAGCCAGAGATGTATGAAGATATCAGGGCAGAGATTACTAGACTTTATGATGCTAAATTTATTAGACCTTGCTGATATGCTGAGTGGATTTCTAATATAGTGCTAGTCATGAAGAAAAATGAGAAGCTGAGGGTTTGTATTGATTTTCAAAATTTGAACAAAGCTAATTCAAAGGATGAATACCTAATGCCAATTGCTGATTTATTAGTTGATGCAGCTTCTGGACATAAGATTATAAGTTTCTTGGATGGCAATGTAGGATATAATTAAATTTTTATGGCTGAAGAGGATATTCCGAAGACTGCTTTCAGGTGTCTTGGTGCAATTAGCTTGTATGAGTGCGTTGTTATGACATTTGGGCTTAAAAGAGCTGGTACTACATATCAAAGAGCTATGAATTATATCTTTTATGATCTCATCGGTTTGTTGATTGAAAATTATATCAATGATGTAATTGTGAAGTCCAAGGATAGCGATGGGCTTTTAGTCGATTTACAAAGAGTACTAGAAAGAACAAGAAAATATGGATTAAAGATTCACCCGAACAAGTGTGTTTTTGGTGTATCGACTGGGCAATTATTGGGTTTTATATTTCATGAAAGAGGAACTGAAATTAGTCAATGAAGCACTAACGCTATATAAAATATAGAGCCACCAACTGACAAGACAAAGTTACAATCTTTCATCGGCAAGAATAGTTTTGTGAGAAGGTTTATTTCAAATTTATCAGGAAGGATCGAGTCGTTCACTCCATTATTGAGATTGAAGGCCGATCAAAAATTTGTATGGGGAGATAAATAACAGAAGACGTTGGATGAAATTAAGAGTTATTTAAGTTCCCCTCCAGTTTTGGTGCCAACTTAGAAAGGAGTTCCATTCAAATTCTATCTATCGGCCGATGAGAAGTCTATTAGCTTAGTTCTTATTCAAGATTTGGATGGCAAAGAAAGGGTTATATTTTATCTTAGGAGATGGCTTCTTGATGCTGAAATGAGGTATACCCGGTTGAGAAGTTGTGCTTATGTTTGTATTTTTCACGTACAAAGTTGAGGCATTATCTATTGTCAAATGAGTACGCAGTTGTTTGCAAGATTGATGTAATGAAGTATTAAAAGGGAGAATTGGAAAGTGAATTTATGCCTTAACAGAATTTCCCTGACGATATGAATCGGCTAAAGCGATCAAGGGACAGGCCATAGTCGATTTTGTGATGCAGCATCGGGATGATTCGGTTGGATATGTTGAACTGATGCCATTGATCTTGTTTTTTGACGGATCAGTATGTACACATGGATGTGGCATCGGATTGGTTATTATTTCCCCTCAGGGGGCAAGTTTTGAGTTTGCTTTTACTATCAAGCCGATGTTATAAGCCGATGTTAAAAGATGTTGAGATAGAAATTGCTAATGTTGATGCCAATGATTGGAGGAAGGAAATAATAGAGTATTTGAAAGATCCATCTCAATCGGTGTCAAGGAAATTGAAATACAAAGCTCTGAAATATGTAATGCTTGATGACGATCTATACTATCGGACAATTGATGAGGTTTTGCTTAAATGTTTGAACATAGAGGAAGCCCAAGTGGTTATGTGCGAGGTGCATGAAGGCATATGAAGAACACATCAAATGTCCCATAAGATGAGGTGGTTACTTAGAAGAGTTGGATATTTTTGGCCAACAATGTTAGTTGATTGTTTCAGATATTATAAACGTTGCTAAGATTGTCAAAAGTTTGGAACGATTCAAAGAGCGCCAGCATCGGCTATGCATCCATTAATAAAGCATTGGCCTTTTGGAGGTTAGGGGATTGATACGATCGGCCAAATTAATCCACCATTGAGTAAAGGGCATAAATATATTTTGGTGGTCACCGATTATTTCACAAAGTGGGTTGAAACGATTCCATTGAAAAAACTTGATTCTAAGGATGCTATCAAATTTATCAAGGACCATATAATTTATTGGTTTGGAATTCCACAGACAATAATAATGGATCAAGAATCTATATTTGTAGCCGATGAATTTGTGAGGTTTGTCGATAGTATGAGAATTAAACTACTAAATTCTTTGCCTTATTATGCACAAGCCAATGGACAAGTAGAGACATGTAACAAGAGTTTGATCAAGTTAATTAAGAGAAAAATCAATGAGTAGCCCGGGAAGTGGCACACTACATTAGCCAATTCGTTATGGGCCTACCGGACGGCGTGTCATGGGTCTACTCAAGTTTCACCTTATCAGTTGGTTTATGGACATGAGGCTATTTTTCCTTGGAAAACTAACATTGGCTGAAGGAGAATTACGTTACAAGATGAGTTAACGACCGATGAATATTATAATTTAATGACTAATGGGTTAGACGATTTGGCTCAGAATCGGTTGAGAGTACTTAAAAAGATTAAAAGAGATAAAGAGAGAGTTGCGAGGCATTACAACCAAAAAAGTGGTTCCTAAATCTTTTGAAGAAGGGGAATTGGTATGGAAGTTAATTTTGCCGATAGGGACAAGAGATAATAAGTTTGAAAAATGGTCACCTAATTGGGAGGGGCACTATTGGATACATCGGTGTGTACCACGTAACGCATATATGCTTGAAGGGCTCGATGGAGAAGTATTTGGTAAAACATTTAATGGAAAATATTTGAATAAGTATTATCCTAGCATTTGAATCAATTCATAATCGGTTAAGTCATAGCCAATTTATGTGATAGCCAATGTATAAACATCGCCTTGAGATGGCCGATATAGAATATCACCCTTAGAACAAAAACATTGGTGAACTAAAACAAGTTAGAGCAAACATTGGCAGATGAGCCGATGAATATATTAAAGAATGTGTTTGTTGGTATCAGGCAAAAAGTATTTCAAATGTTTTGAATTTTTACATCAACCCAAAAACTTTTGGATTAACGATATCGCACGCAGGCGAATTTGATCACCTTCATCGATTATGAGCATCTCATCGGCATTGGATCTAGGGATTAGTTTGATAGCCTTCCTTTGGGCTACCACGTTACGATGGAGGCCTTTAACTTGGCACGTTGATGTTCAATGGCTATTGGGAAATCATCAAGTTTTTGCTCTTCTGATGATAAGTCCTTACGAGTTTGCTCCAGCTTAGCAATCGGATCAGCTTCTTGCTGTTTTAGATCTTATCTACTACTTTGTGCTATCTGGGCCAACAATCAAGTCATCAATCTGGCTTTATCGGCCCGTGTTATTTGACGATCTATAAGAATAGCTTCTTCCAAAGATCTTAATTCAATACAATTGGCCATGTGTTGGCGAGCTCGAAGGACTTGAAGCCAATGCGATTCTAAGAATGCTGCTAAGGCTAAGGCATCGATAAGCTCATCGGACAATTGATCTTGAATCTCGTTCATTCTACTTCTGATTGGACTTGAATTCTCCACCAAAGCATCGATGGACACATTTAGCCAATCAACAATTTCTTGCAGCAGAGTTTTGAGGAGTTCTGAAGGCGGGAAAGTTGCTTTACTAATGATTTCTTCTTCCTGGTCATCCAAATATTGGCCAACGTCAAAGGAGAATAGATCGGCTATATTCTGCCTCTTGAAATGCTAAGTTACAAGCGAAAAAAAGGGCAATTATAAAATATTGGTGGAATGAGATATACCAAAGGAGTTGGCACGGTTTCAGGAAGAATGGGATCATCATGGTGGCTCCCAACAGCAAAATGAAGAGGATCATCGATTGTATGTTCACTGGAAGCTCGTGGGGATGGAGCAGTTGATTGAGGAGCTAATTGAATCTAGGGATTGAAAAATAAAGGGTGTTAGTTAAAGAAGTTTTGGGTATGATAAAAGTTTTTAGAACTTACTGGTACACGGGAGAATGACAATGGAATAGTTTGCCTTGTTGCTGGGTCAGCATTGGTTTCACTTAGTTGATCGCCAACGCATCGATATCGGCATTTACGTTGACCACAACAGCAGCGTCAGGATTAGCAACATCAGCATCACCTTCGATATCCTCTATTTCATCGGCAGCGGCATCGACAGCCACGTTGAGCTCGGGATCAAGCTCTGGTTCGTCTTCGGTGATGGTTGATGGGCCAATATTTTTCTTCTGCTTCTTTCAGCCAGTATGAGTTGAAGTTTTCTTCCTTTTTTCGATTGGCTCCTGGATTTGGCCCACAACTAAAGAAGATGGAGGTGGGGCGTTTGCACCTAAATTCAGGGTGACCAATTTTGGCAAGTACTCAATTGGCTTACCAATTTTACTAGCAGTTGGAGGATCAAGATCAATAACCTGCAAAGATGTCAATATAAGCGATAGCCGATGGTTATATTAGGAAAATATAAAGTATAAAATTCACCTCCTTGTTAGAATCGATGAAATCGGGATCAAGAGAAGCGCAAAGGGTAGTGACAGCCAAATTAAAGATGTGCTCTTTCCATTCATCCCACCATTGAGACCATAGGTGGGAGCGTGATGCATGGTTATCAAAATCATCAAGAGAGCCTAAGGGAGGTGTTTCCATCAACCTTAAGCAATCAAATTCGAGGGCCCTTGTAACAAAGCCTCTGAATTGGATTTTGCCGACAAAGAATAAATTGATTGGAAGTTGGCCAAAGCCCAATTGGCACGCGACAACTGATGGATGATAGAACTCGTACGAGGTACGGGCAGTGCAGCTGGTAGAAATTCCAATCGGCAGGATGCAGGGTTTAATGGAAGCAATGAAGATATCTCTGCTGACTTCATCACTATTGACCATGGTAAGCCTTAGATTGGTTGGGAGCTCGAATTCATCAGAGTCCTCATAAGCATACCAGACTAGATTGTTATTATCGAAGTCACGGTAAAAGGCCTTGAACCAAAAACAAACATTGGCTATTGAAAGTTTTATTCCTGGATAGGTCAATGTAGCTTCACCAAAAGACATACATCAGCGACAAGCAGGAGTTGTGTCTTCAGCATAATCTGATGGGAAGTTCATGGAAGTTAGGGCTGTTCTTTGAGCCATTTCAACGGTATATAACCTTAGCCACAACTGAATAAACCACCACCGTCCGCTGATATGGCCAATAGGTTGATCAGCTAGGAGCTTGAGTACTACTTGATGGAGCAGCTGATAGACCGCGCCTAGCAGAAATTTACCTAAGGAAGTATGTTTTCCATCAGCAAGAGCTTCTGCTATATGCTGCATGTTGGCAATAGGGCCAAGTGTTGACCCACAGAAGACAAACATCTCAAGCCACATGTTGAGGAAGGCCACATGTTCACGATTGGATATGGATCTAGTGTCTTTGGAGTGATTGACAATATAACCTGTCCATCCACTGGTGGCTTTGGTGTTTAGCCGATGGGCGCACTTCACCCTCGTGTTGATAAGGTTGGCCGATTCAGTGATGTTGAGGCTAGTGAGCATTACGACATCCATCAGAGTTGGAGTCATCGGACAATGGCCAAAGAGAAAAGCGTTGAGTGCATCAGACCAGAAATAACAAGCCGATGCAGTAAGGGGCTCATCCTTCTTCATATCGGCCAGAGAAAGAGTTAAGCATTCAGCAATATTCATATCGGCCCAAAACTGCTACTTAGACAATGACATGCATCGGTACTAGTTACGCCAACCACTGACATCGAAAGGCCATGACCTAAGGCAGTTGTGCCAATTGATAATATTGAGGGAGGCGTGTTTAAGAGGGATCCGTTCAGTCTCAGCATTAATAAAATCAGTTGTATCCTTGTCACCTACCGGACCAAGGTAATAAATGCGAGCCAATTGAGGATAGGAATTGTGAGTTGATTTTTCAAGTTCTACATTAAAAAATGAACAGTGAAAAGGAAAAACATGAAGAACATAGAAAAAGGAAAAGTGAGGACAGGACCAATCTACCATAATGTCTGGGTGAAATAGCAAGGAAAAAGAATAGATAGATTCTTACCTCTGGAACGGTGGTAGAAGTGGCCATTGATGATGAAGAAAAACAAAGGATCAATGGAGATTGAGACTCTCGTTGAAGTTACCGGAGAAAAGGAGAGAGAGAGAGAGTGAGTTCGCCGGCATAGGGAATGAAGAGGATTGTGGTAGCGTAATGATTACTGGTGATGATTGTGGGTTTTTATACCGTTCGATGCGTAAAAAGGAGTGTTGGGCCGACTGGGCCGATGACCTAATGGGCCAAAAAGGCTAAATGGGCCATATAAAGGAATTCCGAAGCATGTCTATCCTTACTCCGGAATTAGGGAGCATGTGTTAATGGTGAAATTTAGCAGTTTCTATTAGTCCAGACGAAGTCAAAGGAGAATTTCAACCCATGATTTTGGTTGAGGCAGTTGATAGATTTATTCAAAGTTTTGGTAATATTCCTGAGTAAGGAAAGTGTATCGTAGTCGCTATCTTTAATAATAGAAACGCCAGCCGATGGAGTCATGTTAGAATCGGACTCGGGGTATGGTTAGTCAATGTGAGTCATGTGGGGGTCAGAGTCTGTAGTAATTTTCCATAAGTTAGAGATAGAGTCCTAGTTTAAACCAATCATAACCGAGTCGGATGTAGTATAACCTATGGGTATAGATATGTGCACACAGGGTCTTTGTAAACAACAATAGTTCAATAATACAGCTTTCAGCGTATCACCACCCTATTTTTCTAGGTTTCTTTTTGATGTTCTTATTTTTGAGTTGGGCTGCATCGGTTAAGTTTGATCTCCGACAACAATGTGAGTTCTGTCAATTTCGCTTGTATCGGTAGGGCTAGGGTTTCCTCGGTTGGGTCTCCAACCGATGCAAGCGTTATTTATCATATATATTTTTTAATCTTAGTTGATGTCATTGTTTGCTATTATCAGTTTATTCGTCTTGAGTAGGCCGATACTATCTAAACTATTTTATTATCTAAGATTGGTCAATATATCTACCACCCTGAACAGCAATTATCGGCTTATTTAGATCTACCAAATTTAGTTATAACATGGTGCTGCATCAATTGGGTTTGATCTACTAAGTTGTATCTAAAATTGTAAGAACTAACTTGCTCTACAATTGCCGATAGGGGTTCCATCGGGGTTTCAGTTGATCTTACCTGATCTAACTGTTTTAGTTTTAGATTATTTGCTTTTTTACTTGATCTATTATATCTATCATCTTACATGAGTGTATCAGTCCTTTAAATCTATTAAGCTCGTTATTGATCTTACATTGCGTCGGTTAGGTCCGATCTGCTAAGAACATGACTTGTATAATAAATTTAATTAAGTATAATATTTTCATCTAAGGCTATATGGGAGCTCTAGCCGAGACGTTATCTATCTACTTGCCTAACGACTACTGTTTAAATCCATACAATTGTTAATTTATCTGATCTCTGTTACCAACAACTAATACTGTCTTGGTTAGGTCCGATCTATCGTGGTTGTTTGTTTTAAGGAAAAAGATTAAATTAGCAATTACATAACATTTACCTCCGAGCTGATCATAGTTACTTTGGGCCTTGTTCATATTATTTTGTACATCGACTTGTTATTTAGATCATATAATTATACTGTAATTGACTTCGATATTATTAATCTTATACTGTATTGATTTGATTCGACCTATCAAGATTGATATTAAAGAAAGATTATTTATAATTATATTCAGTCTGAGTCTTGTCAATGCACAACATTCTTTAAACTCTTTCGAGTATAGCCGATTCTTCCAGGCATCGGATGGCAATACGATCTCTAATTGGCTTGACAGCCGATTGGCTATCGTCATCTAACGTTTGCATTGTTTATCTTGTTGATTGATGGGTCAAATAAAGTGGCACGCCTTGAACCCGAATTTAGAATCTGCAGTAGAGCAAAGCAAATCTCTCAGGCCTTCGTGTGTACGCCGAATTTCGCGTCAACAAAGCTACGTGTGTCATATGCCAACATGCCTGTGTTTTTTTGCAAGTTCAACCATAATAGTTGGAGTTTTATGAAATTTACTCTTAATTATACGAAACAATTAATATTGATTATACATTAGGAATATTTTTATGATGATTTTTAGGGCTTTAGAGCATACATTGGGTTCTCTTATTTAAATTCTAATGCAAAAACATGGGCATTCAGATAATTTCTGGAAGCCAAAATACTTGGGGCTTCTGCCCAGACGTACGCTTACTATTCCCCCGCCCATCCCAACAAGCTAGCAAGTAGCTAACACGTAGAGGGCACTTTTTTTTAACAACATGCACAAGATAATACGACGTTTTGTATTGATAGAGCAGAAAAAATTACATGACTATAGCCATGAAAGACTATAGCCAGGAAAAGAAAAGACAACCACACCACGTGTCTATAACTAGAAATCCTCTACTAAAGAGACAGGAACACGACATCCCAAAGGAAAAAGATCTTCTAAACGATGCCTTCAGGAAGGGTACGACACCAAGGGTGCCGCCGCCACCCGACCTAGGGTTCAAGATGTGGTTTTTACCTAAAAGAATCCATCATGAGACAGGAGAGATCACTCAACAATGCTCCAAGGGGAAAATGGCACCTGCATGCGTTGTCGTTGCTGGCTTGAAGAGGCAAGGCTTTCACCCGTAATCTTCCTGCACCCCCTGTGGCGAGGTCTCCTACTTGACATAAAAGCCACCAACCACACTCCTTCAACATGCAGCCACTGCGTCGGGGCCTCATCATCGATTGGCCATCAAGTGGGAACATGACTCCGGCGCGCTCCAAATCCATTCACGTAGTTACGTTGGAGAGGGAGAGGAAGAGGGCGAGAGAAAAGAATGGATCCCCTCTCCCCCACACTAACCAGCCAACGTGGCCATCTTTTGGCGGCAAGGCACCGCCACAACAGGACTAGCATCTGGACTAGGACCCATTGTAGGCTTGCAATGCCCACCTCATGACACTAGTGTCATTGCCACTTCGGTTGAACTCCACAAGTTGCCATAGGTTGCCCATCCGCTTCACCGCCGCCTCGTCTTATTGCCTCCTACCGCCGCTGAAACTCTAGCCAATGCGCCGTGCACGCACCAGCTGAGTCTACCATTGGCCACGGCCCGCGCCTCACCAATCTCCACGTCATCGCCGCACCGGCTTCCTGTCGCCGCTGAGCACGCCAAGCTCTAGGTCGCACCGGCCTCTGCCGCCCGCTTATTTCTTCTGTCGCTGACCGTGTCATGTCGGCCTCCCACCAGCCGTCCCGCAACATGGACACGCTGACATCGTACTCCGCCACCATTGTCGCCACAGCCGTAGCTACTGGCACCAGCCTCCTGCTTCCACCACCGGCGCTAGTGCTGACCTACCGCAGCCGCTAGCTTCATCGTCCCGTAGCCGTCGGCCTCCTACTGCAGCCGGTGTCGTCTGTGCCGGGCCCTGGGCATAATCCACCGTGCATAGCCTCTCCTTAGTAGCCCCACGCCGCCAGCTGCGCTGGGGTTGCCCTCTCCTATCACCCGTCGCACCGACTGCTTGACACCAGCCAAATCCGAGCGAGGACGCCAGATCTGGCCACGGGGGCACCGGATTTGGTCGGGGCAGCGGCAGATCCAACGCTCACATGCCAAAGTTTGCCAGTGGCTTCCTGAGCTCCGCGTCGTCATCCCCACCGCCGCCATCCTAGCTTGCCGCCTGGATTTCCATGCGGTGAGTTTCGGTGGCGGTGAGGCGAAGAGGAGGGTGGGAGGGACGGCACGGGTGGCTAGGGTTTTGCACCGAGCCGCCCACGCATCGGTGACGCGGAGCAAAGGTGTTGTTTGGTATTTACTCCTACAAATTACTACAAACTACAATCATGCTTCATCAGACCATACAATTATCATCCTACCAGGCACACTAGAAGATTAATTACCAAGTGTTCTATAATTTGCATAAGAAAATAAATTCGCATATTTTGCATGATGTGACCATGGCTACTATGGATACAACCGTTGCTCACATCATATGTCAACAGAAAGATGTCAAGATCAAGTTGTCCAAGTTATGGAATCCAATTCGGCTACCTGCTACAGTGCTGATTTCAAATGGCCGCCAAATATGCATAGAGCTCCATTTTTGACCCATGAGTACTTGATGGAAAGCTCTTGGAGTTCTCTTTCCAATGAATCTAGCCTCATCTCCAAATTCTATCCCAGTCGTCCGCAATCATAGAAACAAGGTTCTATGCCACCTATAATGGGCCTATGGGCTTGTAACATTATCTGGGACCTCGGCCTAGGTGGGTCTATGTGGGGTGAGCCCCAGCCTGGTGGAACACGACCTAGTAACCCCCTTGGTCATCCTTCCACCCCTTTAAATAGCTAGGTACCCCTTCAGGGTTTCTCGGTTTTTGTTTGGATTAAAGTTTAGCTTCGCTACTTTTCCTTGTAATCCCGTGATCGGTTAGATCGCTGGTTTGCTCGTTACGGAACCCCATCTTATTATTTGTATTCAATTCCTATTTGCAATTCAGATTGCTTTTATCTTGTTCTTGCTTGTTTCTTTGATTTGCTTGCAGGAATAAGGTTGATCTGCACCGTCAAGATCAACAATGTCTCGTACGGTTTTAATCGAGTCGTCAACGTTTCTCCCAAATCGTAATTATCATCAACTCACCTAAAGATCGGGACAACTAGATCCTTGAGCGTGTCGAGTGGAGTTCAGGGTTTATCATTGTATCTCTTACATATCTAATACATTTTTCTTTGTCTCATATTACATATGCATACATATTTTTTCTACTTCAAATTCAGTTTCCTATGGTTAATGACACTACTAAAAATGATTTTTCTGTACGAGAACACCTATAGGTTGCAGGCGGATTGTAATTGGTTGCGTCTGCAAAAATCGATCTCCATTTTCGCATACTGCTCCTTAAAATGCTCGCATGCAAAAATATATTTTCACATGCGGGCCACTTAAGGGGCTTCATGCAAAAATGACCTTATTTTCGTATGTAGTCCTCTTAAGGGGCCACATGCGAAAATATATTTTTGCATGCGGGCCTCCTCAGTGGTCCGCATGCGAAAATACCCTATCTTTTTCATAGTTTTTCTCTCCCCCTCTCTCTTTCCCTCCTCACCACTTCAAATATTTTCACCTCCTCTCCCCTCTCTCTCCCTTTCCTGATATTTTCCTCTCCACTCTCTTTCTTTTCTCTCCTCCAGAGCGAGCAGTGGCAGGCGGCGCCGCTGATGAGGCGGCGACCGGGAGCGGGCAGCTCCATCCCCAACGCGCGACGAGGGCCAGCGATGAGGATGGGAAGCGGCCCTTCCCCGCGCGGAGGCCGACGGAGGAGGCATGCGACGAAGGCAAAGACCGTCCCCTTGTGAAGGCCGGCGGGCGCGGACTCCGGCGGCGGCAGCGGGCGAGGGCCATGTTAGGGGTTAGTGTGGGCGACGACGGCGGCTCTCCCCCAACCAGATCCGGTGGCCATCGTCCTCCCCCCTCGGATCTGGCGGC
>BDMV01000006.1:20043224-20063728 GCA_008326285.1 Oryza officinalis
AGACGACAGTCATTCTCCCCCGCCCCAATCCGGCAGCGGCCCCTCCCATGTGGATCCATTGGTAGTGACAACGGGAGGAGGAGGATGACGATGGCGGCAGCGACGGGAGGAGGATGACATCGACAGCGGTGGCAATGGGTGGAGCACAATGTCTACGGTGGCAGCGACGGGAGAAGGATGACGCCAACGATAGCGGCGGCGACTGGAAGATGAGGACAACGGCGATGAGAGGATTCTAGGGTTAGGGTTTCAATGCTGTTTTCGATTTTAGGAATTTTTATTTTTTTCGTGATTTTTTCTTTGCGCATGCGGTCGGGTTAAGCGCCCACATGCGAAAAATCTGATTTTCACATTTTCACATGCGAGTGTGCTTGCCGCATGTAAAAATCCGATTTTCACAGACCTTTTGGCGCATGTGGACCGCCCGTCTGCATGCAAAAATTTATTTTGGTCACTTGAAAAAGACAAATTTGTAGTAATGTGAATAAACATAGAGAAGTCTGGAAGTTCTGGTACGCTAATGAATAATGAAACATATTTTTTATGTACTTATTTTAACTATATTATACAGTATGCAAGGTGGCGCACCTAGTTTTCATATTTAGTTTTTAATTATATTATGGTGCTTGGTGGGATGGGTAGTTTTAATATTTAGTTTGGAAGTTTGAGGTCTACGCTTGGAGATCCTAGCTTCGCTTCTGCAAGTAAATCAAATTCCACTATCAATTAATTATCGGGATTGCTAATATTATGTTGTCATACTTTTTACTTACTTTGAAGAGGGCAGCTACCGCACGGGGATGCCGTGACAATATGGAAGTCACCGGATAACTAAAACACCTCGACAGATTTAAGACAACCTTTTCCGACTGAGCCCCACGCTGTCCACGCGATTCCCCCCACCCACCACCTCCGTGCAGATATATCACCGGTGGCCACCCTGCCGACCAGGAGTGCACCTTGCTCAGCCAGGACCCGGCTCGATAACTCACCGGCGGCGCGGAGCGCCACCACTGCAACTACTCCAAGCAAGAGCGCGCCTTCCCGAGCCAGGAGCTGGCTTGATATCGCGCGCCTCCACGTGCGATACCTCACTAGCAGCAGGGAGCGCCGCCGCTGCAACTACTCCGAGCAGGAGTGTGCCTTACCAATCTATCGCCCTCCTCAGTAACTCGCGCCTACGCGCGCGAGACCTCACCGGCGGTGGCGCGTGCAACTAGTCGCAGCAGTGCCCCTCCTCGGCCTGGCAAATTCGTCATCGGTATCTCGTGCAAAACCTCTCACACACCCCCCCCCCCCTCATTGCCAGATTTAGCAGGGGCCTCATTTCTTCTGCGTCCCCATGCTAGTATCAGCTTGTCTCTAGTTTTTCAAACTAGACTGGTTTGTGTTGTGCTTGTTATGTGTGGGACAAAAAATGACTGATAGAAGTGTGACTTGACTGGTTTGTGTTGTGCTTGTTATGTGGGACAAAAAATGACTAATACAATGTGTGGATTATTCATGCAGTTTCAGTTAAAGTTTTATGTGGTTGAAGAAATATGGACACCTCGGTTGGATCCGCTGGAAGAAGGATGAAAAGGTAGCAAACAAGGGGAGTGATGTCCGGTGATGGTATTTGTGTTGAAAGAATGATGGAAGAATTACCAAGCCATGATGATGATGATGATGACGGGCTGAGGACAGCACTGCTTGAAACTGGTCTGTTTTCAGGTGCCATGAGCATTGATCAAATTGATGCAGGTGATGGGTTTGAAATACAAGATGAGTTTGGAAATGAAGATGAAGAGAGTGAAGATGAGGGAGTCCAATCACAACCTGCGTGCCTGCTGTTGGCATGGAATTCTTTTTAGAGAAAGAGGCTCAAGATTACTACAATCGTTATGCATAAAATTGGGGTTTTTGAACAAAGATTTCAAGCAACAAAAAAAGTAATGTCACCAAACAGTACAATAGATATGAGTTTACTTGCTACTCCGAGCGCACAAGCCAGAAGAAGAATCCAAAGTCAAGTGCTAGTAGTGGGTCAAGAAACTGCGATAGTTTGGGAAAACCCAAAGGCAAAGCAATAAAGTGCAATAGTCTACGAAAAACTAATTGCAAAGCAACAATGGTGATTGTAAAAAGGAATGACAAGTGCATGGTGACTATAATGGATTTAGAGCACAACCATCCTCCGTTGAGCTCCTCTACACTCAGGTTCTAAGATCTCAGTGTAGTGTGTCAGTGGAAGACTATGAGCTGATTGAGTTGCTGCACAACAACAATATTCGCACTCACAGGATCATGTCTGTCCTGTCTGACCTGTATGGAAACATTTGCAACATATCATTCACGAAGAAAGATGTTAGTAACCTAAGGACATCAATGAGGAAGCAGACTACTAGCAATGGTGACATGGCTGAAACCATCAAGTATTTCCAAGAATTGCAAGCAGAAGACCCGATGTTTTTCTGTAGCATGGAGTTACAGTCTAATGGTATAGTTGGTAGCTTATTTTGAGTGGGTGGAGCCTCAAAAGAAGCCTACAAGAAATTTTGTGATTGTATAATCTTTGACACAACATACTGCACCAATAGGTATAACCTTCCTTTTGCTCCAATCATTGGTGTAAGCAACCATGGCCAAACTGTGCTGTTTGGGTGTGTGTTCCTAAAAGGCAAAAAAGTTCAGACTTTTGAATAGGTTTTTGAAACCTTCTTGAGAGCAATGGATGGGAAAGCGCCACAATGCATCATGGCTGATCAGGACAATGCAATGGAGACTGCAATTGCAAAAATACTACCAAATACTGCTCATAGGTGCTGTATGTGGCACTTGTACAGGAATGCTAGCACAAACCTTGGTGTGGTATTGAACCAGAAAGAGGGGTTTGAATCTGATTTGAAGTCATGTATTGAAACCTCATTGAATGAACAAGAATTTGATGAAAGTTGGGATGCTATGATCACTACACATGAGCTGCAGGGCCACATGCTTTTTCATGGATTGCTTCTTGCCCTTCATGAGCACTTCCCAGAGAAGTGAGAGCATGAACAGTTTGTTCAAAGACTTTGTTCACTCGGCAGATTTGATCAGAAACTTCATCATGCAATATGAGGAACTTGCCCAATCTTGTCTCGACAGGGATGATCAACAGCGCTACCTAACTGTCCAAACAGACCCCGATATGTGGTCCAGCTACCAAATGAAAGAACAGGCAGCAAAGTTCTATACACGTGCTATGTTTGGCAAGTTTCAGGAGATGTTGTACTTGAGTACAAAATACAAAACTATTGTTGGCCCAGAACCTAGCTCATATTTTGTACAGCTGATTGTAAAGGGTGATAGTAAAAAATTCTTAGTCCATTGAAAGCTTCAGTTGTGCTTGCAACAAATTTCAGAGGGACAAGATGTTGTGTGGGCATGTTTTGAAAGTGATGACACAATTGAATGTGTATGCGCTGCCAGAAAAGTACCTTTGTGATCGTTGGACGCTCAGAGGGTATCACGCCTGGAAATTCACAAGTAATTTTCAAACTAATTTGTGCATTAAATCCTAGTCCAGGAATCAGTCAAGGTACACAATCGACAATTTGAATATACAGTACAAAATACACTATGCGATAAATACTTACACAAGAGGCACTTAGTCCTCATCATGAAGAAAACAGCAGCGGAAAAAAAAATCTAGCGAAGCTTCAACTCCACTCCCACAGGCAGCTCAACTGGGATCTAAGCCAAAGGTCTTCTCCTTCGAAATCCTTCTTCTTCAACTGAGGTTGATGATTATTGCAAGGTGAGTATATGGAATACTCCGCAAACCACACAGTAAATATGCAAGTGCACAAGGTATAACAAAGGATGGCATAATATAGGGTTCATTTGTGTAAGTAGCATTTAGCAAAGAGTTGAGAATTTGTAAAAAAGTAGAGTAATTAATTAACAATATTAGTCAACACTGAACAACAACCCGTGTTGTACAGGCCCAAACCATCCATGAACAACCATGCCCGGTTGTACAGATTCAACCTCCAAACTAGGAATTAGTCGTTCCATACCAGGAGCTAAATCAATTATCACCATTTATCACATTATTATTATTAATGAGTAGAGTGGGACTAATCACGAAAAACATTATTAGGCCCACCCATAACCTCGGGCATGGCTATTCGAATAGTTTTACTCTGGCCAGAGGTGTACCAATGTGCCCACAAGACACAGCCCCACAACATGTTACCATGTGCCTTAATACCACCACGGTACCTTGGAAAAGGATTGTGACAAGACACCTAGCATAACACAACTCAATATAGTGCACCGCTTCCGGATCATAGTCACCCCCTTTAGCCAAGGTATGGATTCTCCAGCGATCCCTTGTGGGCTTATCTCCGTCACTTCACAGTTTGGCACTCTACATTGAATCATGCTACACCAAGTATCCAGCCGTTACCCACGCTGACTTGTGGTTAGTACGGTTAACACTTCACAATGATAGCTCATGAACCGGTCCTTGATTGTCATGAGCACGACCATCAAAACCATGTGCTCACAACCCACCATTAATCAGGTTTTAGTTGGATCAATTAATTTACCAATCACGATTAGCCATTGTGAGCTACCATTAAATATCCATCATTAAGGAATAGTGAAATGTTAGTTATCCCAACAGTGTGCTAATGTTTCTAAGCATGACTAAGCAATTATATCTAATATCTAGTTGAACCAATATATAAGGCCCAAGTTAGTCAAATTATAACCCATAGGATAATCAAGTCATCTTTGGCCATAACATAGGAAAAAAGCTCACTTCACCCAATGACATTCGAAAATAAATGCATATTTGAATGAAATAAAGAGTTTAAATATAGGACCAGCATGCTCAAAGGGTGTTTTGGGATCTGTGTGACTTGCCTTGCAATCAAACATCTTCAATTCGTCTTCGGGAGCTTCTCCAACGAACAAGCAATCCTACGAAACGACGGAAAACTAAACCTAGAACGCAAAACAAGGAAAACACTAATAAAAACCAAATAAAAAGTACAATTAAAGTTCATAAATGGGTAGATCTTGAATTTAGATAAATTTTGACATTTGAACGGCCTCATTTTGAGTTCATATGAATTAGTTATGATTTTTACAATATTTAATCCAATTAAACCTATTAAAAAGATTAAATAGATTTATGACACAATTTATAAATATTTTAATAGATAGATCCTGATTTTAGATAAATTTAGCAATTTGAACAACATTAATCCTAGTTACGATGAATTATTTATGAATTAATGAAATTTTAATCATTTAAAACCTATAAAGAAAACAACTAAATAATTTATGACATCATATTTAATTATTTTAGAATTGAAAAAGTAGGAATAGGACGTCAGCTCTAGGAAGAGGGAAAGGGTTGGTGACAGGCAGGTGGTACCCACTTGTCATACAGACAAAGGTTAGATCGGTCTACCATGGACCCAAGTCCACAAAGATGGTCTATGGTGGACCACAGGAATCAAAGGCTTGGATTGGTTTGACTTAGAGTTTGACCAAGATCCGACGGTTGAGATTAAATCCGACCTAGGGCTTAGGAATGACGGCCATGTAGGATAGAGGAGAAACGTGGCGTTTAGATGGCGGCTGACAGGGCGATGACATGGACGCCACGTGGCAGCCACGCGGGATCACCGACGACCAGCACGGGACGGCGGTGCTCCAGCGAACACCGAGGACACGAAGAGGTAGAGGGGATCGAGGTGATTCTTACCACTACTTACACGATGACGGACAACGAAGGAAGAAGCCGGCAATGATCTTTTGGAGGCGGCGAGGTTCAGGTCCACGGCGATGACAGCGCTTCGGCGAACTTTAGCAGAGGAGAAGGGGTGGACGGGCTTCGGCTTGAGATGGCGAAGCTAGTGGTGAAGACGGCAACGAAAGGCGGCCAAGGGAACAAGGACGAAGCTCCGCCGAAGGCTTGCTGACGACGGTGGCGCTCGTGTGCATGGTGACGAGGACCTTGCAGTGGGTTGCAGGGAAAAGGGAGGTGCGGCCGAGCTTCCTCTTGTCGACACAATGTCGACTAAGGCAACGGCACAAGGCGGCGGCGACCCACCCAGTGCTACGGCATGGCCAGATGTTGGCGGCATCGGGCGACTGGATGCCGGCTAGAGCTTGAAGAAGCTACTATAGCGAGAGGGACGTTAACTAGACTTTTGTTTTTCTTTTTTCTCTTCGGCTAGCTTGAGTGGATGAGACATGGACTTTTGGCCGGGAGAGGGAGAGGACGTAGGCTGGGCTAGCGTGGAGAGAGAGAGGGGAAAGAGATGGGCGGATTGGGGCCAAGACTTGGAAGGGATTTTAATTTAATTTTTTATTTAAATAAATTGCTGAATTGATCTTTCATTTATTAAAACTACTTCTAATGCTCAAATAATTCTAGGAAAAATCCAGAAAATACTTGGACACTCAAAGTATTTAAGAAAATTTTATCTAGCTCAATTTTATGTTCAACTTTTTCATAGATTTTATTCAAATACTTACTTTACTTATTAAATAATTTCTAAAAATTCATTTTTCACAACAATTTATATTTTATTGATTTTTAGGGTGTGACAGAGGGTCTGAACATGCTTCTAAGGCTGAGTTCGTTAGTTAGCTTTCCCAACTCCAAACAGTACGCACGGAAAACGGAGCATCCATTAGCGCGTGATTAATTAAGTATTAGCTAATTTTTTTTCGAAAATGGATTAATTTGATTTTTTTAAGCAACTTTTGTATAGAAACTTTTTGCAAAAAAATACACCGTATAGTAGTTTGAAAAACGTACCCCAGGGGAAAAACACCGTACGGCGTTCCCAGCGCACGTACTGAACTCAGCCTAAGTGCTCTTGTGCAAGCCGACATTGCTTCTAAGTGCTCTTGTGCAAGCCAACATTGATGAGGTATCAAGTAAGAAAATGAGGTACGCCCGGGTCTACAAGAAATCAGCATCAGTTGCAGCTGAAGCTTGTAAAACAAAAGAGGGGTATGAGCTTGCAATCAAGGCGATTGATGGATTGGGAGAAAAACTAGTAGTGATTAACACAACAAAAAATCCTTGTGTGAGCGGCGCTGGAGTGTTGGATGCTACAAGTGACCCCCCTATAGCAGCGACACTGAAAGATCATAAGAAGAAGGTTACAAGGGGTAGGCCCAAGAACTCAACTAGATTAAAATCTTCTATGTTTGACGATACCAGTGGTGGGTCAACAAGCCATAAAAAAATAAAGAAGTCAACAAGCAACTAGACCTGCTGATATGAGGTGAAAAGATGGTCTCTTACTATGTTTTTTTTCTCATTTGTTTCACCTCGGCGTGGGGAGGGGATTCATTGATGCATCATACCTTTTGCAGGGTGTGTGGGAGAAAGCAGGGTTAGAAAAACCGCCGGGGGCCCGGTTACCGTCACCCAGCGGTACGGCGGTTACCGGCGGTAACCGCGGTAACCACGCAAAACCGCGACAAATTTACAAATCAAAATTTGAATTCAAAAATTCGGGCAAACCGCGCGGTTTGGCGCGGTTACCGCGCGGTTTGTCGCAGTAACCGCGCGGTTTGGCACGGTTACCGCGCGATGTGTGACGGGCCGCACAGTAACGGGCCGGCCCTTTTTTTTTCTTTTTCCAATTTACAAATTTATTCTCCGTTTTGCTCTCAAATTTGAATAAATATTACTCTTTTTTGAGAAATTTTTTCACCATAAAACACTACAAATCAAGCACTACTTTCATCATTTTTTTTGATTTTTTTCTTTTTTTTTTTAAATTTTTGAATTTAGACGAATTTCATTAAACCGTACTGCGCGGTACAGGTAACCGTACCCCCACGGTACAGGCGGTAACCACGGTAACTGCGTACCGCCGGTTTTTTCTAACCCTGGGAGAAAGATAGCACTGAGGAAAATCTGATCCTGAACTCTAATCCTGGGAAATAGAACATTTCATTTTTTACATTGGCTGATTGAGACTTGTTCATGTAATAATTCCTTTTTTTGGCTGATTGGTGAACATTCGAAGCTTGTGAACAATTGTGATGTATGGTTAAAAAATGTTAATGTGGTTGCACTTGCTTAAAATTCTACCTGATACCTGAATTTTATCTGATACCCTATACTGTGAGGTGGTCATGGTACCTTGTTGTGAGATGTCCTGTGTAGTCATGACTGGTACCTCACAGTATAGGTGTCATGACTGATACCTATACTGTGTTACCAGTCTATGAGATACCAGTCTTGGTACCAGGTACTGTGAAGTGCCAGACTTGGTACCTGTGATGTGAGGTACCAGACCTATTACCTGTGCTTTGACGTACCGGACCTGATACCTTGCTTGGTACCTATGCTGTGAGGTACCAGAACAGCCGATACATGTACTGAGGTCCCCAGGTTCTGGTACCTGGGTTACTGCGAGGTACTAGACCAGCTAATACCTATACTGAGAGGTACCAGACTAGCTGATACCTGTACTGAGGTCCCAAATTCTGGTACCTAGGTTACTGTGAGGTACCAGACCTGGTACTAGTACTATGAGGTATCAGACCAGTTAACACCTATACCGAGGTCCCAGAGTTGGTACTTGTACTGTGAGGTACCTGTCGCTGATACCTATTCTCTGAGGCCCCTGATGAGGTACCAACCGATGCATGTACTGTAAGGTGTTGGCCCTGGTACCTTTTGTTCGAAGGTACTAGAACTATTGATAGATTTGGTACATGTCAGTAAAGGTACCAGACCCTGATGCACGTACCTAGTACCTGCACTGACAGATACCAGGACTTGATACCTGTATCAGGATAACATCACTGTGAGGAGCCAAAAAGTGACAGAGGACATTGTATTCACAGAAACCAAGTATCACAAAAATGAAAAACACATAAAAGTGCATGGTTTAATAACTCTATAGCTGCTGTCATTACATGAGGACAATCCTTCACATTACATGGTTAAAACGAAAACAAAAAAAAGCTACCACCACATGGTTGCCCCACCTGGGTGCAGTGAACAAAAGGTCAATACATGCTTTGAAACGCTGGTGCTCCTTGAAGCTGACTTTACATGGTTAAAAAAGCCACCATCCCTCACTTTACATGGCACGATGTGGATGTAGATCGTTGAAGCGATGGTAAATCAACTTATGTCATAATTGCTTGCGATACATTGACATGCCTCTCTGAGAAAAAAGAAATAATATGAACACCCAATGAGCTTTATCTCTATATGAATAGAAAAAACAGTTAAAAAACCAAAACAGGAAAAAAATGATAGATTTAGGTAGCAAGACCACTTACAATCGTGTATCCAACAAGACTCTTGCCATTGTGACACTCGAGCATCCTCAGAATGCAGAACCCGCAATCATGACTAGGTAGAGAATAAAAAGAAATGTAAAACTTAAAAAACGTATACAGAAAAAGTTGTGGTGTAAGTTAGTTAAATAGAAAAAATTTGTTGCTACTTACTATGAATAGAAAAAAATTCTTCTTGGTAAGGGGATTCAGGGTACTCGACTTTGAATAAGTCACCAAATCCAAACGGGCTACTATTTGTTCGTGTGTCAAGCGCAACTTGGAGATTGCCACACTGAAAGAAATAGGAAAAAGTATGATGCCTAGTAAAAATCAGTAAGAAAAGTGTAGTGTTCGCCAACTTACCACATTGTCCCACAATGCTGAGTGTTCATCCTTGTTATCCTTTTGATTCCGGATTGAATCGTACATCTGCACATTGTGGCTGCAAAAGTTGATGACAAGGAACCAGTGATGTCCATCTACAATTGGTAAATACAGCTGAAAAAACAGACAAAAAGAGAGAGAAGAGAAAAAAAGAGATATCATAAGCTACTGCACACATTTGCCCATTTTCGGATAGAAATCTTAAAAATAATGCATGTTCCTATATGGAGGAGGGAGGGTGGACAGAGAAGTACCTGCTCAATTAATTTCAAATTAACCTTTAAAAATGCGCGCCTAATCTTGGCATCGCAATATTTTTTCCAGGGGTGATACAGCTGATCCTGTTATTTTGAGAAAAGAATTAACATTTGCATAAAACATGTCAAAAGTTGAAAACAAGAAGCAAACAAAAAAAAACTAATTCTGAAAAAGGAACTTACCACTGTAGCAAGGTCCAAAATTACTTTCGATTTTGAATCCCAGTCTCTCATTATTGCAGTGCAACACAGCCACATGAAATTGTTGCTGATTTCACCTTCGCGCCTGAGCGTGAGTGAAAATCATCTTATGTGACCCAAACTCCTTTGATTGATACCTTCACATGCTTCTGGTAGAGTTCGGTGACCATTTGATCCAACTGAAACCCTTTCCCAAGTGCTGCTATGGCTTCTACACTTTGATGGTTTCTCTTACACCTTTGAGCTCTTTGTTTGCTAGCTTATTAGAGGCACAACCAGCGTCTGGGAATCGCTCGCCGTCTGCAATTGGTTCAATCAGTTCAGGGACCATAGTGTTGACGCGTGGAGACACTTGTGATGAATCCTCTATTACAACAGTATCATGATACACTGGTGTGCCAAGTGCTGAAAAAATAATTAAAAGAAACAAAATGTTTAAATATATATAACAGTGATCTGCATGAAACAAAAAAAATATATAGAGAAAACAATGATACTTACAGGTATCATCCGTTAAGGAATCCATCATGGAAGCTGCTCTTCACTTGGAATTGGCTGCTGTCCTTGTTTTGAATCACCGCTGCTGTCGTCGTCAGTGCTGCCATCAGTGTCATTACTCTCATCAGCACCACCTTGGGGACCAGACCCATGACTTTCACTCGCCATCTTCATCATCAACATTGTCACCATTTGTTTCATCACTTTCGTCTTCGTCGTTTTCATCTTGTCTGACATCCTCTGTTTGAGCCCCCTCATCAACAGCACCTTTATGAACACTTGCATCAAGACCAACCAGTGACTGAGCTTTGCCATCCATATTGTTATCCCTCGCATTCTGAACATTGACTTGGGATGCGTCATGAGCAGCAGCAGCCCCAATTGCAACTACTTCTGCGAAATGGGTTGCATCTTCCTTGCCACTGTGCCGCCCGATTTTCTATTTTCAGCTCGTGTATGCTTGTCAGGACCATGGTGAATGTTGGAAGTGCCACGTGCAGCGACATCACCTTCAGAAGTGCTGGCCGTACCTTTCCTCCTTGCCAACTTATTTACTTCTGTGCAAAACTCAGAAAGTATGTCATTGTCTGATTTATCCAACATAGCTTCAAGCTGTTGCATACATGTAGATATGATTTTAGTGCGCCTTCATTTGAGTTTCTCATTCATCTTTATTAACAACTCGCTGATTACGGGTGGCTGTGAAAACACAGAAAAAAAATTGTAACCTTGTACTTGATAATAGAAACTTTGGGTGAAAAAAATAAATGATAACTGCATGAAACAACAGGTATCACCGAAAAAATTCACACAGGTCTAGTTGTATATAATACTTGTATGCCATAAGAGATTAATAGGTGAAAAAAATTGGATAATATAGATACTGATGGTTTGTATCAAAAAGCTATATGACACCTGCGTACATGCAACATATATCATCATGTATGGTGCGTGCTATTGTATTGGTCCATGCAAAAAGAGGAAGACACCTAACTATATAACAGTTGTCTATCCTATTGTATTGCTGGGATATTTGCATCACACCCAGTTTGGTCATGGCCCGTGCTCATCTGATCTTCAACATCATCAGTAGCGGGGGCAGGTGCTTTTGGGTCTTGACCACCTTGGCCATCTTGCATGTTCATCTGTTCGTCGTCGCCAGCAGCAGCAGTAGCTCCTGGGGATCTGGCGTGTGTTGTCCTTAATCAACGCAAGTAACGTCATCCTGTCCTCCTTGCTCCACAGCCTGTCTATCTCCGTCATAATAAATAGTGGATTCTATGTCTTTTATCTGAAAAAAAATAATATATAAGTTGCTAACCTGCCTACATGATAAAAAAAGGAGGTATCGTTGGGAGCCTTGTACCTGGATAGAATCATAATCAGCATGCTTCGATCCTCTGATGGTAGCAAGAATTTTTGCTTCGTTTATATGGGCAGTGGTTACATGCGCTATGCGCAGTGTGCCTTATGGAACATTGATACCTGCAGCAAAATCCATGAAGATAACCTGTAGGAAAAAAGAAACAAAAATTGGATTCTACAAAAAATGTAAAAATGAAAAAAATAACCATTAAAAAATGACAGTAACATGATACCCAGAAAAAATCAGAAGCAAAAAACTCACATTAAGAATATAAACACAACCTTGGACGTTTAGATTTTTACTTGTGTTTGCTCTAAAATCACAGATGGCCTCGAAAAGATAATCAGCAACATGGTTGCACCAATTCAGGTTCTTAGGCTGTGTTCGGCAGCGCCGCATAGTACTTTTTTCTCCGCGCACGCTTTTCAAACTACTACACGGTGTATTTTTTTGCAAAATGTTTTTATACAAAAGTTGCTTAAAAAATCAAATTAATCAATTTTTGAAAAAAAATTAGCTAATACTTAATTAATTACGCGCTAATGGACCGCTCCATTTTCCGTGCGCGTGTTGGTAAGACTAACAAACTCAGCCTTAATGTTCACACTGATAGCTGTCGGGTACTCCCTGTGAACTGTCAAGTTACTGCCTGGGACAAGATAGACGCCCAAAGCAACCATCATGAAGGACACAATAAATTCATCCTCAGTTTGTTCCTATAACATTCGAGAAATGGCGGGCCCCGTTCGATTCTTCTATATGGGTCAGATAAAATTGCAGATTATCGTGACACGCTTTTCAAACTGCTAAACGGTCACTAGCGCGGGATTGGCTATCTCTAACGGGCATTAGCCCTCATCACTATCGGGTAGGGCCCCCGTCACTGACCAAAGGTCAGCGATGTGAGAAACTATGTCAATCGGGCACAAGGCCGTCACGGATGGACGTTATCTCAATCGGGCCTAACAATGTAGCTCGTCACAGATAAGATTGACCAAGCAATACAAGTCAAACCAGGTTAGGTAGGAGCCCGTCACGAATGACTAATCTCAATCGGGCAAACTACTCAGCCCGTCACCGATGACTACCATTCCTAACGGGCTTTTCGAAAGAGCCCGTCACCGATAGGTTTGACCCCACCTGTTGAGTCAAAATAGTCCTGGTTCGGATGACTTATCTCTATCGGGCTTAGATTAGGAGCCCGTCAGGGATGTCTATATCCCTATCGGACTTTGTTTGGAGCCCGTCACGGATGAGTATCTCTTTTGGGCATTATTAAAATGCCCGTCAGGGATGAGTAAGTCAGCAAAAAAAAAAATTTGTTTTTTTGCTAGCCTCAGGCCTTTGCTAGCCATGCCCACTGCAAAAAATGACAGTCCCAGCAACCATATTCCCAGCAACCATATTCAGTGTATATTCCAGTATTTTATCAGATATTCACAGCCAATTCACAAAATCAAACCCAATTCACAGCCAATTCACAGCCAATTCATATATATACATTAACATCCACAGACCCATTCACATATATATGTCATTCACATCCATTTTTTGCTCTCCAAACCGCCGACATGTATCAAAACCTGTAAAACTGAGTTATAAATTGGAACAAGTTTATATATAATTAAGAAATGCAAATATATACAGAAGAACGTGCAGAATTGTATTACAAAGAATATTTTCAAAAATCAAATGTTTGTCGCAAAAGCATATCTTTCGGCTAGGGCTTTACTCTAAACATTCCTTTCGGCGACAAGAGATCATCTAGTATGAATTGTGCTATCTCCTCTCTACTGATATCGAAGTTGTTTTCCAGAATCGCCGAAAGTTTTCCCGCATGTGAGGCGCCAAGTTAGTCTACATACTTGAAAAGTTAGTATGAATCATGTTATCTCCTCTCTAATGTATATAAACAACTAAAGCACACACCTCAAGGTCGAGCAAGTGTCACTTTGTCTGCGAGGCTCCTCATGTTATGGCAGACGTAGAACCCACACTGGTCACCAACTTGTTGACATAGTGGAAAGTTCTTTTTGTGACCGAGTGTGGGATGCCCTTCCTTATGCCTCCCGCCTTTTGCCATGTATTGGTCCCAGGCATCGTTCAAGGCAGCTTCGATCGTCGACCAATCGTATATTTCTTTTTTGATATTGGAGTTAAGGTAGTATACCAAACTCCACTTCGGCACTATGACCAGGAGAATCCAATGACGACTACGACATTAATAAATTGCAAGTTAAATACTAAAGTTATATGGTCGCACATTTGATTCTAAGTAGGGTATACGCTTACTGTTCAGAGTAGGCACACATAATGAAGTCCTTGTCTTGACGGGACCATAAGCAGTCCTTGATATATTCTACCATGCTGGCTCGATTGTAGTTCATAGTTGTCTCGTTGACGACACTTGGATCAAGTAAGGCAACATGGGGAGCATTACGATGGACATGCTTCCAAGTTAACCTAGAAACAAGACAAGAATCCGGGTAAGCGTAATACAAGGATAGTTATTACCATATCTCGTACGCAAGAATACTTACAAGGAGTAGCACTTAAGGAGGTTGGTGTCGACCGCTCACACCCTGTAGAGGTCCCATAGATCTTGAAAGTCTACAGTGATAAAGGCTTTAGGGCCAAGGAATGGCTGTCTATTGTGCTGGCCCGTCATGGAGGTCTTTTTATGTTTCCTCCTTGCGTTGGACCTCTCCATGTAGTACCCATGCAACTCCTTGCATGCAGGGCTCATCTTCGATAAGGCATCGTCTCCAACCAATGGCATGCCTAATGTGAATTCTTTAGGAGGAGCTAATGGCGCCTTGCCAAGATCTAGCTTCTTTGGAGCCAGAAGCGGCCCTTCCACGTTTCCTCTTTCTCTCCCCCTTCCAGCAGCTCTTTTGCGTGATCCAAGCTTGGGTGGAGAAGATGCCGTCCTCTTTCTTTTCTTGGAGACTAGGGGGAGGTGGGCTCTACTGCTAACCTCTTGTCCGTCATCCCCAAAATCTGTATCATACTGCAATTGGAGATCTTGATCTCCTTTTGCAACGGCAGGAAGGGCAGATACAAGAGCTAGAGGGGGACGTGGCGGTGGCGCCGGACGAGTACTTGGTGCTGTCCTAGGAGTTATATTTATCTGAATGTTCTGCTTGGGCCATTGGATAAAGGTCCCACGTGCAGCTCCAAGGGTCAGAACCTCGTCATTTGGTGGGAGCGGGAGAGTGAAGCCAACCCAATCGGGCTTCACCATGTCCACTTGAACTTTGGCATGGCCGGCTAGCAGCTGCCCCCTATTTACTCGGGTCTCCGGCGTGGGCTTGAACGCAAGGCCCTCTGCGGCAGTAATTGCAAAGTCTTTTGTCACCCTAACGACTAGGGTGCACGATGTAGGTCCCTGCAATAGATTCATACGTGTCTTTATAATATGTTATAATGTACTGTGGTGCTAAGAGAACATATACGTTTTGTGTTGGTTTTACCGTTATGTGGTCCACCGCAGTAGGGCTAGTGTTTCTTGTGCCGCCGTCCCAGTAGATGCGCAGCTGCTATGCCTCTGCGTGGGGCTTGTTTCTACTATGGGAGCGGCAGCAGGCTCGCTTTCCCTGAGGCGTGCCTCCACCCGAGCCTCCACTTGTAACAACTTCGAATTGAACTCTTCTCGGAGCTCATTTCTAATCTCATCTCGAAGTTGTTCCTTAAGGCGTGCATCTTTCTACGTCTTTGAAAGCCTGTGCTTCCTGTACTGCCACGCGTATTGGGGAAACCCAAGCTTCCATGGAACATTGGAGCCAATGCCCCTTGTCCGTCCACGGTATTCTTCGCTTCCCAACACTTTCGTGAGGATGTCATCCTCGCGTCTTTGTGAGCAGACCTCTTCGGAGGCCTGTCTCTCAGCAATCATCTCGACCTGCGATATAGTTAGGATGAATTTAATCAAGAGTACGATACAACCTAACGAAACATACTCTACGTGTGGTACTTACGATTTTCTGGTATGCCGCTTGATATTCGGGATTTGGGAACGTAAGTGTTCCATCACTATTCTTCTTCACCCTCGCCCTTGCCCAATTCCTTACTCGGGTGGTCGGGATATCACCAAGAACTAGCGGCGTGTTAGATTCTGCAGCAGCTTCATCCTCCTTGACCCATTCGTGCTGTTTCCCGGCGTAGCCTCCGGTGCCAAGCTGGTGCGGGTGAAGGTTTTTTGCCTGCAACCTCCTATAGGCCTCGCTTTTTGCCCGAGACTTAGGGGTTGATTTTGCGGAATGGGACTCTTCCCACACGACCCGTGAGATGAACGGGTACTTCCTGAATGGTTCTGGCTAGGCGGGGTTGAGGACGTAGTCGGTGACCAACGTGGTCTTGAAATTTTTCCACAAGTTGCCCATCTTGCGGATAGCCTGCCGCTTGAGTCTTGCCTCGGCCTCTGGGGGGTATTCGAAGCTTTCCTTGAACTGCTTCCAGGCCTCATCTTTTTCTTCCTGTGGGACCAGATCGATGTGGTCCTTCAAAATGGTGAAGTTATGCCTCCCGAGGACTCCGCATATCGTTCAGAACTTTTTGACAGCTTTCGCAGGAGCCGTCGAAAATCCCGGATCGTCCACCTCTGTTATGGTGTACACTTCCTTAGGGATCTTATTCTGGGTCCTAGGAGCCCGGCTCGATGTTGTCCCACTAGTAGTCGCTGACATGGGTTCGCCTTGCTGCGACATTTTCTATATTGTACGGCAAGAAAGTTAAAAAATTTATAGAAAAACTTATTTTGGTTGTGTATATAACTTATGCTAAGGTTAAGATATGGCCTCAGTTTTGCTTAGAAATTGTGCATCAATTACAATCATTTGCAAGTGTAGTTCTCCAAAAAAAAGAACAAGTGTAGTGTCAAAAAAAAACAAGTTTAGATGGGTTGTTTTTATGCAAAAAAGATTAAGTGTAGTTCCCAAAAAAAGAACAGCTGTAGATGGTCTGTTATTCTGAAAAAGAAGAAAGTGTGGATGGCATGTTCTTATACAAAAAGAACAAGTGAAGTGCCAAAAAAAGGAACAAGTGTAGATGGTCTGTTGTTATGCAAAAAAGGACAAGTGTAGTTCTCCAAAAAAAGAACAAGTGGAGGCCGGCTGTTTGTACGAAAAAAGAACAAGTGTAGTTCCAAAAAAAAGAACAAGTGTAGATAGTCTATTCTTATGCAAAAAAGAGAAAGTGTATTGCCCCCCAAATAAAAAGAAAAGTGTAGATGGTCTGTTCTTATGATCTGTTCTTGAGCATTCATCACTGGCCATTTATCAAGAAATCATCACAGGGTAATAGTGGGAGGAAGAGGACAGAGCAGAACAGGGTAATAGTGGTAGGAAGAGGACATCATGAACTCTCCCAAATAAAAAGAACAAGTGTAGATGGTCTGTTCTTATCCATCAAGTGCACAAGTATCAAATAATATTATAAAAGGTGGAGAAAAGAAAAGCATAACAACCTTTGAACTTTGGTGAGTAAAGCTTTAGCTATATAATTTGTCTGTCTGAAATTTTCATCATCTCTATCTACATTTCATCACTACAAGTTATATGTCAGCATGATACATATGGATAAATAACAACAAATTTTTTCGTCATGACATATGGATTGTTCCAAGATGACAAAAGTCATTTACAACCTTATTTTGCAACTAACTCTCAAAAGAAAATAAAACAAAATAGCAATATATGAAAATCAAAATATAAAACTACAATCCTCCTAAACAGATCAATATGTATGTACACTAATTTGCACTTTGGGGGGCTAGGGATCAACAAGAAGTGGAGCAACGGGTTCTCACCAGATCTGGATGGCCGGCGGCGTGGCAGGGGTGGATGTTGCCGGAGATGCTGCGGGCGGGGTCGACGAGGAGACGGCGGCGATGGCGAGGCGGCGGCGGCGTCCAGGAGGCGGCAGCGGCGAGGAGGCAACGACGACGAGGAGGCGGCGGCGTCTAGGAGGAGAGTGAGAGGGAGGAGGCGGCGGTGGGGTCGGGAGACGCTTGGAGCGAGGAGGCGGCGGCGGCGGTCAGGAGGCGCTTTGAGGGAGGAGGCGGTGGTCGGTGAGGAGTGACAAAGGAGAAACTTAGTTTTTCTACCGATCCAGAGTCAGATCTGGATCGGTAGAAAACCTAGTCGTAGGTCATCACCATCGGGCACAAGTACTAAGCCCGATACGGATGACAATCATCCGTGACGCGCACAAGTAATAAGCCCGATACGGATGACACACATCTGTGACGGGCATAAGTAACAAGCCCGATACGGATGACACACGTCCGTGACAGGCATAACTAACAAGCCCGATATGGATGACATACATCCGTGACGGGCAGAACTACTACGCCTGATAGAGATAACCTCATCTCTAACGGGTATTATTTGTATGCCCGATAGAGATAAGCTCATCCCACTGTAGAATTAAAATATTCCTTATTAATTGTATTTAATAATGATATTTAAGTTATAAAATCATTTATAATTAACTTATACCCGATTTAAAATTGCTATTACATTTTTAAATGGTGTAAAATTTCTGTTAAATTAAAATATGCCTTATTAAATTAGTTTAAAATTGCTATTAAATTTTTCAAAATTATTATAATTAACCTATGCCTTATTTAAAAAATGTAAATTTGTTATTAAATTTTAAAAACCATATGAAATTAAAATATGCAGATCATAAGGCATCGGTACAAAATACTTCATTACTTATATCAATTTGCAAATTACAGTACTACGAAGACTCTATTTACAAGGATATGCCTTCCGAATGGTCAGAACGAGCGTATGCCACTTTGTCTTCGGGATCATTGTCAAGGTCGATCTGAGGTCTCACATGAAGATTCTGGTTATATTCTTCCTCATCGACGACGTTGTCAACTCCAACAATTCTGGTTATTTGCAGCTTCTTGTTTGCAGGGTCCTGTATATAGAAAATATGCTCGACCTGCTTCGCTAGGATGAATGGTTCGTCCGCGTATCCAACATTGGCCAGGTCCACTAAAGTAAATCCTTCCCTGTCGACTTTAACACCAGTGCGGATATTCACCTAGCTGCAACGAAACAAAGGGACTTTGAAGCTCCTATAGTTCATCTCCCAGATCTGCTCTATGCCACCATAGTATATGTTCGATCCAGCTTGATCCTGATAAGCATCTATACGGACTCCACTGTTCTGTACTGTGCTTTTGTCATCTTGTTTGACGGTGTAGAATGTGTATCCATTGATATCGTACCCTTGTCATGTGTCAACATCCTAGCTTGGGCCCCTTGCCAACCTTCGTATTATCTCACTTGGGCCATCGGTCGACCGTGCGATACGATTCTTGAACCATTCGTTGAAGCGAGTACTATGTTCTCTATTGATCCACATATCTGATCGATCCATGTTCTCCTGGCGAACCTTCGCTAGATGCTCCTCAAAGTATGGAGTTACTTCGGCCATATGTTGTAGCACAGCGAAATGAGCCTGCGCATACGATGCCTGATCGGTTACAATTCTTTTTCTGCCTGTTGTGCCAAGGCCTGCCAACCTTCCTTCGTGGCGAGACGCAGGAACCCCAATAGGATCAGTCTCGGCCATGTAATCGATGCAGAACTCAATAACCTCCTCCGTCGTGTACCCTTCAATGATGCTTCCCTCCGGTTTTGCTCTATTTCGAACGTACGACTTAAGAACTCCCATATACCTATCAAACGGGTACATCTCCCTTAGAACAGTTGGACCACATAGTTTTGTTTGCTTCACTAGATGAACAGAGAGATGAACCATGATATCGAAGAAAGACAGTGGAAAATACATCTCCAAGTGACACAGGGTATTGACAATATCAGCCTGCATCTTATCTAGATCTTCGGTATCTATAATCTTCTGACCGATTGCATTGAAGAAAGCACAGAGCCGTTGGATCGTGTGACGGACTTTGGGTGGTAGAATGCCTCTGATAGCAACTAGCAAGATCTGTGTGATTAGCACGTGGCAATCGTGAGACTTCATTCCAACCAGTTTTAGATCCTCCAATTTAACGTACTTACTGATCCTTGCTGAATAGCCCGAAAGAACCTTAATATCAGTCAGGCATGATAGCATTGCGATCTTCTCATCCTTTGACAATGTGTGGCAAGCTGGTGGGAGGTACACTCTTCCTATCTCTTCATCCGTAACAGGCTGAAGCTCACTGCGAATGTTCAATTTCTGCAGATCTAGGCGAGCATTCAACCTGTCCTTTGTCTTTCCAGGCATATTAAGCAGTAGCCCGAGCAAACTATCGCAGCAGTTCTTCTCTACGTGCATTAGATCAATGCAATGCCGGACCTCAAGGTCTTTCCAGTATGGTAGCCGCCAAAATATGGATTTTTTCTTCCACATACCCTTATCATTTGCCTTGCCACGTTTTCTTTTCTTCCCAAACTCATTAGTTATGTCTTTGACCATGTCGTGGACTTCGTCTCCAGACAAATCCTTGGGAGCAGTTCCAAGTTCTCTCC